>VDFB02072633.1:40053-91983 GCA_007258455.2 Sequoia sempervirens
GAAATATGAAGATATAACAATGGCTGCTCCAAAATACTTGATTAATGATTGATTCAATGATGAAAAGTGCTTGAATGCTTGGATGAATGTATGAATAAGTGAACTTGATGAATGGGTGAATGAATGGGTGAATGCGGGGTTGAAATGAGAAGAAAAAAACTTATTTAAATACACACTTGTGCCTTAGTAACCCGATGATACCTCATCACAGGCCGACATAAGGTTATTTTAAATAAAAACCTGAAAGAAAATTTGAAATATTTTGAATTTTGAGCCAAGAGGGACTCATTCACCACCCATGGCAAATGGGTTCCACCTTGGACTTGAATTTGGGTGTTGGGAATTAAGTCACATTTAATGTTGTTTGTCGGGTTTACATTCAAAAAAACACTTAATTAAGCCTTATAAGGGCATAAAGGGGTCAAATAAGGCATAAGAAAGGTGTAAATAGTGAAATTATGCCTAGAAAAGTGTGAAATCTTGTTACAAGACTTTACAACAATTCAAAATAGGACTTGATAAGTGATGAAAAGTTGATTTTTAGGTGATTTGCAATGAATAGATTCTAGAAAAGTGTAGAAGTGTTTTACAACACTTCACAACACCTTCACAAGATGCCATAATTTGAATTTTAAGGACCTAGTGTGCATGGTCAAGCCACATTACTTCAATAAATCAAACCAAACATCATGAAGAGAGACCTAAAAGGCCATGAAAATGACAAGGGGGCATTTTTCTACAACACAGAAATAAAAATTATTCTAAGTGAAACACAATAGAATGAATTAAATTTATAGAAATGATAATTGTATTAAGTCAATGAGTATATTGTTTACATCAAATATTTTCTAAAGATTTGAGTCTATTTTCTTCTACTTTTCTAAAGCTTGACGAACTCAAAAATCTATGTTCTCAAGCAATCTTTTGTCAAGAAAACTCATTTCATTAATTAATATGTATCTGTTATGTGTTATTTCCTCTTGGAAACTTGTTAATCTTGTTCCTTCTAGTTCTTTGAATTCTCGAATTGGAATTCTCAATTTAAAATGTATAGTTGTTGCTCTTATAATAAATGTTGCAACTCCAATTGGTGCAAGTAAAAGCAAGGGCGATTGATGTGGCATTGAAGCATTCTAAAGCACTTCACTTATGGTGCCTATCACATATATTTACCTATTCCTATTGTCCCTTGAACTATAATTAACAATGGATAATTATTTTGATTTAAGTGGTAGTGTGAAATGATAATGTTAACTGCTTTTCCTTGTTTACTGTTGAGGTTTCCATAGTTGACAAATTGTGGTATATCATTATGAATCAACATACCATTTGTTTTCATACTAGTAGAAAAATTGATTGCTTCATTTGTGTATTGTTCACTTTGAAATCCATGGGATCAATTTATTTGTTTATCTATATCTCTCCTTCCCAACATATCTATCTCTAAAATTTGCATAATTTGACCATGATGAATTCTAGATATAATTTCCCATTCATGCTTTGTAGTAGTTTGTTGGATAGTGTCATTGTCTTCAATATCAAAATCATTCATGTTCTCAACATTTTCATTAACTATTATTTCTTGCACATGCCATGCATTATAAATGAATCTCCCCTAGTTTGATACAATGGATTCATTGTTGATACCAATATCTAGTTGAATGTCATGAAATGGTTTGCAAAGTAACAATTATGAGAAGAAAAATTCAAACCATTTATCTAAGTCATGTGTAGGAATAGATTGAAATCTCATAAACACTCTTACAATGGCTACTTTTTTTCTTGCATTCTATTTATTTTCTCCTTTTTTGTAGGATTATATATCCACGATTTTGCTACATCTATAAATGACACATTGTAATGCCCAAAACTGACTATCAAGAATATAGCTAAGGTCATAACACCAATACCAAATTTTTAATTCACAACACAAGACAAACTCACAAAACTATGCTTTTCAAAATTATGGGAACCTAAAGGGCTAGACCTAATTTCTGGCTCGTCACTGACAGCCTTGCCTACATATATAATTGCAAAGGAGCCGTAGTTCAACACAAGACTTCAACCAACACTCACTTGGTCGGATGATAAAAATTGAAACTCTCACAATTGATTTGACAACAATATACTCATGTACTTAATGTTACCGGTTCAACTATGCTAGGGAACACAAGTTCAAGGTCAAGGATAATGACTAGACCCACATATAGAACCTCTTAATTAATCTTAGAAAACAACTAGATGGCACACACACAACCATCATGTGCAACCCAACTCTCAATATTTTACCCTTATACTTGACAAAAAAAGGAGAACAAAAAGATAGAAGTGCTCACATATTGTTCTTGAAACTATACATTTAATTCTAGTCAATAAATAAGTATAATGAAGAAAAGACATATTATCAAATAGTGTGACATATTAGATATCATTTCCTAAATCTCATCTATAAATTAACAACTTTTGTTTTCTCTTATAGTACTGAAGGGATTTAGTTATTTTTGGAAATTAAATGTAGGAATATATATAAGCAAAGAAATAGCTTCATTTTAATAAATAATAAAATAGAATAAAAATATCTGATTATCATCTCTAGTAGTTTTGTCTCTCTCTTTTTTTGACTATGTACATTTCATAAAAAGATAATGTATTCTAATTGAACATATCAGTAACCAATTCCTTCTTTAATCTATTTACAAAATAAAAATGAAATATAAAGAAAATATATTAATAAGGACTGATTCACTTTAAAAATAGATCATCAATTAAAATTTTAATACTCATAAGTAAATAATTATATCATATTATAAACTCTCACAAAGAAATTTGACAATAAATCAAACATATAATCATTCTACAAATTTCAATTTGCAGATTGTAATTAAAAAAAATGCATTGTTAAAATAGTGATAACTTTTATGATATTAAACCAAATTTTAAACTTCAATATGATTTGAAAAGGGGAAAGAATGACAGACAAAACCCACAAATATTTTTTTTATAAAATCAAACCAATAAAGAGCAGTTTTGACTGCAATTAAACTCACTAGATTTCTATAAACTGGCAGCAATACAAGACGATACTAAAATGAACATAACTCTCACTCGGTTTCACCAAATTGAAAAGTTTAATATGTTTTGGAATGGGGAAAGAGTGAGGAACAAAAACCCATAAAGCATTTATCATGGATCCCAATTGTGTGCGAGCAGTTTAATGTTGATTTAATCACAACTTCAATGAAAACGTGATTTACCACATGATAAGGAAAAATGAGACTAATCTATTTATTTGCAAAATCTATAATGATATTTAGATTGACTTATATTGTATATGGTGTTTACGTTTCAAATGTATTGTTTTGGTGTTTGGTTTCATAATTCTTGAAAAATGATTAAATGAATAAAAATAATAGATCCTCATCATTCTCCATGCATAATAATTCCTAACCCATCTTCTTTTCCATTGAAAAAAATAATAATCTCTATCATCTTCCCAAATATGTTTGAAGTTTGGAGCTCACATGTAAATTCATTTTCTGTTAGCAAGAACACGAGTTGATACAGAATTATAGCCACAACTTTTTAGAACAATTTATAATTACCTTTTTCCTTATGAGGCAAATTTAAAACATCAAAAGTTAACAGCCTGACCTACAAATCTCAAGAAACAACAGCATACAAGAATATATGTGCAAGTAGAGCTATTAATATGTTTTACCTAATTTATCCATAAAAAAAATTTACCGATTTTCGCATTCTCTTCTATTTTTAACCAAACCCAGATTTAATTATACAAATGGCTATTCAAAAGGAGGCGTTAATCAAGACTTGCAGCAGTGTTTGAATTGTTTTGGATTGTCATTTGAGCTTTAAGATCGAGGCTAAAAATTTCTTCACCCTTAACTGACTAAGGCTAAAAAATATCTTTTTAGATCTCAAGACCCGTTTACAGATGCATTAACAATCTTCTCCAATTTTCTCAATTTCAATTTTCTAAGAGTTTGTAATATAAATTTGCACTTTCAAATACTAATATTTACTACAAATCATAACAAAAATAAATAAATAAATAAAATTGCTGATAAATATATACTTATTTGTAATGCTTATATTTTATAGTTCCTTGGCCACTTCATAATCACCATTTTGCTTGGATTCAACATCATGGCTAAAGTCAATGTTTGGCTCACCATCTAGGGCTAAGACATGAACTTTCTAAATACTTGCATGTATCTGTTCTCCTTGAAGAATTTCAACATCAACCTTATTTCTAAATTGATTGGGTTAAATAAATATGATAGCAAATAGCAAATAAATATTCGCAACTCTTATCAATACCACACATAGAAATTGCAACAAACTAAAACTAAATATCATTTTTTTCAAAACAAGAAAACTAAGCTCCCCCCGAAGAGCATACATATCTCATGTTTAAATAGAAAATAGCCTTATGGAGTTCGCAACCTCCAAAAAAAAAAAAAACTAAAAAAAATATTTTAAAAAAATAGAAAAGAACTAATTAAAACAATACACTTTACATGCATTCGCATGTGGTAGAGATTTAGGAAGCTTTAAAACGAAAAAAAAACAAAGCAAACTTAAATTTCTAAAATGGAAATAGTAGCTTTTGCGCCAACAAGAATAATAAAAATCTTTAAATTTATGCCCTCGACCTTACATGCCTTTTTTTTTTTTTTAAATTTGATTTATTTGAACTATATTTCTAATAAGAGTTTATTTATTGACCAAACATTCTATCTTTTATAAAATACAAAATTAGTAAAATATTATAAGCAATATTTTGTACTCATCCATTTGCTACTATTTCTTAATCAATAATGATACTATTTTTTAATGAATATCATGCTAATTCTAGTCAACCACTAACATTTCTTCTTTTATTTTCTATTCAATCATTATCAAGCATATGAGATCTATATAAAAAATATAATTCATAATTTTGAAGTTACCAATAATAGTATCTATTTATTTTTAACTATGAACAATACCATTAGAAACAAAAGTCATTAATTAATTCATCGACTCTATAATAATAATTGAGTATTAGTGATAGCAATAATATTATGCATGCAAGAACTATCAAAAATATTTAATTTACATGATTGCATGAGTAATGTTTGTCTAACTTATAACTTTGATATCCTTCCAAACATAGGGAAAAAAACATATCATTTCTATTATGATTACAGAATTCACACATGTATTTATCATCCCTTTACCACTTGAACATATTGGGAGGTGTTTGTCGATAACTTACCTATCATGGTTCTTTAGATGCACTGAAGGTAAACCTTACACACATCCTCCATAGTAAGAGGTCTATTTCTATATGAATCAATGAAATATTTTTTTCTTTATTGTTGTTTTCTACTGCCATAAGTACATGTTTGAACACTTCAGTAGAAACATTTAGATTGATAAAAAAATTGTTACCTTCCACCAATGGAAGCTCTAGGAGCATGTGACTTGTCTCTTGAGCTCCAATATCCGTTTCTATAATTTTTTCAATTAGGATATTTTTATAAGCTCTTGTAGCTAAATCATCTACATTTTCCAAATTTGCAAGACACATTAACATTTGTTGGTATGTTTCAGAACTTTTCTTTTCTTTTGCTACATACTTTGCAAAATATTTAATTACAACATGTTTTGATAGAATAGGTTTCCAATCTATATTTTCTCTCCACAATTGTAATATATAGTGATTGTGAGAGCTAAGTATGTCAACATTCCTTGCAGGATTTTTTTTTTTTCACCAATTTCTATATCTTCATATAATTTGGATCCTTTTTATTGTATTTTAAATGGGTTTGGTCGAACCATGGTTCAGTCGAATCCCCATTCGATGGAACATTATTTTTTTGTTCGACCGAACCCACTTATTTTCACCCACATCCTCTCAGGCACCAAAATTGCTCATAATTTTGCACTTCGAAGCTCGATTTGAGAATGAAAATGGAAAAGATCTCAAAAACCCAACTGGTATCAGGTTTCCCTCAAAATGAGCTATCCAACGAATATAATTTTAATATGTTTTGATTATATTATCATTTTTTTTCTTAAATTTTATTAAATATAGGTTTTTCACCGAAAACAAAACTCTTTGTTCTACATGTGAAAAAATAGAAGATTATCAAAAAAATAAAAATAAAATTATGGAGTGCCAAATATTGAGTCCTTGATCCAACAAAAAACAATTCGATACATATAAAAATTTATCGTTATATGGTGCGCGTTAATGAATTATAGCATTGATTTGAAACTTGATTAAAGAAAAATATTCAAAAAACTATCTAACAAGTGGAAGCACTAGATATTAGAGTTACAAATCTAAATTCAAAAGAATTAGAATTTTATCTTTCAAGAAAAAATTTATGTTATACGGTGTGCGTCACTTTTTAAAAATGTTTTTTTGAAAAACCAATTTTCGTGGGAGATGGGAAAAAAGGTGCAATCGATTCAAAAATTTTGAAAAAATATTTTTAGAATCTGACAAAATGTGACAAGACTCTAGTTTGCATCATCTTCAAATTCCTCACGGTTTAACCGCTATAGGTGCTCGAATGTGAAGATTTAGTTTTTAAAAAAAAATCAGTGTCCAATTTGGCCAAAAATTGTAAACCACTATTGTGGGATCACCCATTGATCTTGTTGAGATTCGAGTATTGGTGGCTTCATTATGCTTTGATTCATCATGGACCAAGTATAATTTTTCCCATACTGATATTTCACGTTGACAAATACAAAGGGAGAGGAAGTCATGTGGACCATGTTAAAGAGTTTAACGTCATGTACATGGAGGTCACCTACAATGAGTCCTATTTGATGTGCCTCTTTCCATGATGCTTGATAGGCCCAGCCATTGACTGGTTTCCTCAATTTCCTCTAGGTATCAAAACCTTCCAAGGAATCACCAATAAATTCATAGATCACTTATCCTTTAACCTTGATGTGGATGTGAGTCTTGAAGATTTGTACACTCTTAAACAAAACAAAGGAGAATCTTTCACCAATTTCTTAGAACGATGGATTTAAAGAGCTAGCAAAAGTAAGTGGCCCATTCCTGACGAGAAACAAGTAGGGATCATCATAGCAAATGTTGATCTAGATCTGTCCTTCCACTTGAAGATGCATTTTATTACCTCTTATGATGAGCTTGTCCCTAGAGCCCTTAACATTGAGTGTGCTTTAATCTCACAAGGAAATACTCAAGCATACAAAGACAACCGCCCATCAACCAATTCAAACGACAAGCCTCGTGTCTAGGCTAAGAACAAGAATGTGACAAATGATGGCATGGTAGATGCTAAGGTGATACTAAGTGCTCCTAGGACAAACAACAATCAAACAACTAATGCTCAACCAACATACAACAAGCTACACCATCAAAAAAAACCAAGTCAATAACACTGAAACGCAACAAAGATGAACCCCTAACAGGAAAAACTATCCAAAATATAAATACACATATTTTTAAGAACCTATCGAAACTATCATGAAGAAATTGGTAGATTCAAACTTGATAAGACTTCCCAATTTTGAAAACTACCAAGAACCACAGGATAAACCACCTTGGTTCAATGAAAAGATCTTTGTGACTTTCACAAAATCAAAGGACATAAAACATCAAACTACATGAGGCTTAGAAATGTTATCCAATATCTTATTGAAAATGGAGACATATTTTTTGAGGTACCAACCAGCAACTAGGATCTTAAGATATACAAGAACTTTATGCCAGATCATAGCAAAGGAAAAAACAATGGAAAAGGTAAGGATTGCACAAACCTGTAGTGTGTCTATTCCAATGTAGTCACTTCTTGTGATAGTTTTATCACTGTTGTCACCATAAAAAGGCCTAGTACAAAGTTTGGAGTCACCACACAATGTGGCAAAGTCACCATCCAAGGAGCTCCATATCAACCTAGGGTGCAACCTACTTTTCCAACATCAAGCCCTAGCAAGCACAACCTCCTAGATCAGTTTAAGAAGACCCTCACGCAAATCTCTATCTTGGAACTATTGAGGTTATCCCTCACACACAGGGAAATCTTAGAGAAGCCCTTATCTTCATCATCTATCCCTGATGATATGGATACAAAAAAAATTCAAGCTATGATAGGGCATATCACTATCCCTCATCTTCTTACCTTCTCAGAACAAGACCTACCATCACAACAATCTCATAACCATGCTTTACACCTTGAGTTCATTGTTCATAAGAACAAGGTTAAAAGATTCTTAGTGGATGGAGGTGCTGGTATGAACATTTGTACCCTTCATTTGATCAAGAATCTAGGTTATTCAAAAGATGCTATTGAGAAAGCAAAGAGTACAACCATCAGAGCATATGGAGATCAAGAGCGGGTATCTCAAGGCATCATCACACTACCCATTCAAGTAGGGCCCATCATTGTAGAGAATACATGACAAGTGTTAGACCTTGATCTCCCCTACAACATCTTGCTTGGTTGACCATGGATCCATGCCCTAAAAGCTATAGCTTCAACCTACCACAAATGTGTAAAGTTTCCTTCTGAGGACAAAGAAGTTACCATCCATAGAGATCCTGAGCCCTTTTACTACTGCAAGAATCTTGAGGCCAAGATATATAAGATTCCCCAAATACCCAAGAATAATGAAGGGCCTACATCATCATCCTCATTCATTGTTCCATCATCCCTTGAATCTACCTCAAAAACAAAAACACCCATTATGCAGAACATTCTCGACATCAAAGCAGTGATCCAAGATTATGGTTGTGGAAACTATAAGCTAAAGAAGGATACTTTTGTGTTGGGGGAGCTACCTCTTTCTTCCAAATCCCATGGGAAACCCACACCTATCAACAAAGTGGCCGAAACAATAAATATGGAAGCAACCAACTTCACCAAGTGGGGGGATTTGAACAAAGATGATATTAATGAGGATGTCTCTAAACTATTCTATCAAGATGACCGACCCGTGACCATTCTTCCTATGGAAGATGACAATAAAGGCTTACAACTAATGTAGAGTTGGGAATACAACAAGAATGAGAAACTGGGAAAAAATGACAATGGTCTACTAGAACCCATCATTCCTGACAAATGCCCAAAGAATCTTGTCCTAGGATGTACTACTTCCAAGGTTACCTTTATTGGCAAAGGTACTTCTACTAAATGATTTGAGGCTTCCTCTTGGTTACCAACATCACATGATACTACCCTAGATGACTTCCCCCTTAACATTGCTAACCTATTTGAGAATAACTCTCTCTTCATGATGTCCACAAAATCTTTCACCCCTAATGACCAACCACCAAAATAAGCCTAGCATACCCCCAACTCATTGACTAGAACCAACAAGGACCATCGATTCTAGATTTATTCAAAAATGATGAAGCAATCTCAAAATTTATGGGACTTTGTGACAACTTACCATGGGTAGATCACAAGGCTAGTTTTGATATAGAGCTAGACACAGGAGCATACTATGGGGAGACAATTGAATCCTTCAATCACAAAATTGATGGCATGCAACTAACATGCAAATCTTTGAGTCAAAACCACACTGTGACACTTTCTAATCCTAAAATAGTAAAAAGAAAGGACACATTCAAGGGTGAAAACCTCTCTGAGGTTCCCAAGGATGAGAGATTCATTCTCCCCCTTAGTGCAATGCATCTAGAGAAGTCAGCAGTGCTAGTAGAAAATGCCACTCCAATCAATGTGGGAACAGAAGACGCACCCAAGATCATTTTCTATGTCAAATCCTTATTAGATGAAGAACATAAAAAACCTAGCAGCATTCTTAAAAGAGCGAAGAGCCAACTTTACATGGTCATACATAGATATGCCAAGCCTTGATCCAGAAGTGTTTGTGCATCATTTAGCAATCTATCCTAAAGCCAAACCAGTGAAGAAGAAATTGAGAAAGATGCACCCTCAAATAGCACTCTTGGTAAAACTTGATTTACAAAAGCTTTTCGATGTTGGATTCATTTTACTGATAGATTATCTTGAGTGGGTTTCAATCCTGGTACCAATCTCCAAACCAACTGGGGGCATTAGAATATGCACAGATTTCAAAGATTTGAAAAAGGCATGCCCAAAGGATGATTTCCCTCTTCCTAACATCGACATCATCATGGATTTAACAGTTGGACATGAAATACTATCACTCATGAATGGTTTTTAAGGCTATAATCAAATCATGATCGCTAAGGAGGATCAACACAAAACTGCATTTAATTTTCCATGGGGAACATGTTGTTGGAACATGATGCCATTTCAGCTAAAGGACATAGGAGCAAACTATCAAAGAGCAATCACCCTCATCTTTCATGATATGATCCACAAAATAGTTGAAGACTATGTAGATAATATTTTTTCCAAATCAAAGAAAAGGAGTGAGTACATAGAGATATTAGGACCCATCTTCAACAGACTCGAAGAGTATAAGGTATGGTTGAACCGAAAAAAGTGTGTCTTTAGGGTTACATCAGGGAAGCTTCTTGGCTACATTGTATCACAAAGAGGGATAGAGATTGATCCAACTAAATTCAAAGCCATCCTAGACATGGAACCACCACAAATGTTGAAGCAGATGAGAGGGTTACAAGGAACATTGCAATCCATTAGAAGGTTGATAGCACAACTATCAAATAAAATATACCCTTTCTCACACCTTCTTCATAAAGGAATAACTTACAAGTGGGATGAGAAGTGTGATAAATCCTTCCATCGAATCAAGGAATACCTATTGACACCTCCATTACTCATGTCATTGATACCAAACAAGCCATTGATCCTATATATCTCAGTAACCTCAGCAACACTAAGTGCTCTTCTAGCACAACATGATGAAAACAAAAAGGAAAGAGTTATCTATTACATCAGCAGGACCTTGGTAGGCTACGAAATGAACTATTCATCCATTGAGAAATCATGCTTAGTGGTGTTTTTTGATTCACAAAATTTTAGACATTACATGTTGTCACATCAAATCAAGCTTATTGCAAAGATTGACCCATTGAAATATGTGTTATACAAAGCAACTCTCACTGGTCGAATGGCCAAATGGGTGATGATATTAATTGAATTTGACATAGAGTACATGGAAAACAAGGAAATTAAAGGACAAGTGATCATAGACCAACTAGCAGAAGCACATATCTATGCAAAGAACCCTTTGATATCTAAATTTCTTGATGAATCAGTCTTCCTTGTCAATACGACAGATTAGTGGGAAATGTACTTTGATGGATCATTTACCCAACATGGATCGGGGGTGGGTATTATTTTTATCACCCCTCAAGGTGATTGCATCCAAAATTCATCTAGGTTATCATTTCCATGTACTAACAACATTTCGGAATATGAAGCCCTAATCACAAGTGTAATGACGGAAAAAGGTCCCCCTAACTTGGCCTTGATTTAGTGTTGTAATATGTCTAACATATTTGCATTATCTCTTGGGCCCTTGTGAAATAAAGGAGCTTATTAGTGTCTTTTTTGGGGTGTTGTAAAGTGTTATAACACACTTTCACACTTTTCTAGGGTTATCTTTAATAATTGGGCTTTCTTATGCTTTATTTGGCCTTATTTTGCATCCACAAACCCCATTTAATGCATCTTTTTTAGGATAATCCTGACAAAAATAAATACCCAGTCATAATTCATGTTTTTTAGCTTATGTGGCCTAGATTTAGTGATTTGGGACTCATTCACCACCTTGGGTGAATGAGTCCCACCTAGATTTTTGGGTCCCGAACCTAGTTTCACACCTTTCTAAGCATTTTTAAAAATGGTCCCAAAAATTATGCCTGGTGGGACTCATTTTCCACCTTGGGTGAATGAGTCCCGTGTGGCCCAAAAACAAAAATAATTCAAATTTTTGGTAGGATTTTATCCTCCTAGATCTGATGTTGGCTTGTAGTGTTGTAATTTTAGTAATTCTTCCATAATTGAGTATAAATACAAGGTTCTTTCACTCATTTTCATCCCAAGCATTCAAGTATTCATCCTTCTAGCAAGTTTGAGTTCATAAGTGCATTCAAGTGTTTACAAGAGCATTCAAGTGCATTCAAGCTCATATTATCAAGAATTTTAGAGCATTCCTCAAGCATCAAGCATCATGTTTGTTTTTTAGCTAATAATTGTGATCTATGGTTTTATGATTCAAGCAAGTGTTTAATTTAGGATCTATCACTTTCAAGCAAGATTCAAGATCTACGTCCATTGGATCCACTTCATACATGTTTGCAGCACTTCATTGATAGGGTTTGGTGAGTTGCAACGTCATATTTTTTTCATTTGTCATTCTTCATTCCTATTTCACTCTATTTCAAGGTTTGATTACCAAAATGGGGTTTGACCAAGGAAAACCCCCATCCACTAACCCAACAACATTTTCCCTCTCTTTAGTGTGGGATTAGTAGGATTATATTGAAGAAAAATTGAAGAGCAAGATTGGAAGAAGTTGTCAAAGTACATAAAGTTTTCAAATTTGTTATCAAGCCTTGGAGAACATTGGAGAACCCCTATAGGTTGATTTATAGAGATTCGGATCCAGAAACCTGAAGAAGAAGATTGAGTAGAATGAGAAGAGCATATTTAGATCCTAAAGTTTTAGAAAACCCTAACTAAATTTATTTTCCACTTCTGGCAAATGAGACCCATTTTTGGTCAAAATTCATATTTTTGCAAATCCGGATACCCATTTGGAAGATTTTGGTTCCTACACAAAAACCCATATTTTGGACCGATTCACCTAGATTGGAAAATGAGTCCCACTTAGCATCAAAATCAGATTTTCTAGCATTTTAGACCTCCTTCTAGTCATCTCCAAATTTCCAAGTGCATACGTTTCATTCTGTAGCTTTCTATTTTTTTTCATTTGCATGTCTAGGTCAATTAGTGAAGGTTTGCATTGTATTAGGGTTTTGAATTTCATCTTGCATTATATTTTACATTGCATTTTTCTTTCCAATTCTTAACTTGGTGGTGAACCCCTTATTAGCTTCCATTCAGCCTCTAGGACAACCCTATTGCAAGATCTCTTTCCTCTTTGTATTGAGATCTCTAGGGTTATCCTTGAATGAAATTGGGAAGTGGGTGTGCTCTATGTCCTAAAACCATATGATAGCACCATACCACTTTTTCATCATTTCATTTTGGTGAACTTGCATTTAGAACATTAAAATTTTGATTTGGACTCCATCATCATCCTAGACTTGGCTTGTATTAATATTGCATTAGAGCTTGCATTGGTTAATTGGCATTCTAGGGTTTCTAATTTTGCATTAGTGAAAGATCATATAGCTTGCATTTTTTGCATCTAATTTCACTGAAAATTAAACAAATTTTGCATTTTCACTTAGAATTAAGATCATACAACATAAAAAGCATAAAAATTAATTGAAAACTTCTAATTTTTTTTTAAAAACTACCTACTAGGACTCATTTTCCACCTTGGGTGAATCAGTCCCTGTGTAGATCCTACACTACATTTTCTAGCATTTAAAATAATTTTTCTAATCTTTTCTTTTCTTCTTGTAGATTTTTGTTTTAGTTTACAGAGTTTATGTTATAGTCATTTCATTGTTCTTAGCTTAGATTGCATTTGCATCCATCTTGCACTTAGTAGCCCTTGTATGATTATTTGGTGTCCTATTGCTAATATTGTAGTGAGACAAAGTTTGAGACTCATGTCATCCTACGATAGCACAATCATTGTGGATCTTAGGTTGTCTAGCTCTTTCACTCCTAGTATTGACACTAGCACACTAGGTATGGATCATACCCTTAACAGCTCTTTACCTTCAAGAAGTGTGATAAATTTTGAAACAAAGATTGATAGTATTCTACAACAAAACATAATTCACATTCATGAAGATTTAGCAAATCTCCAACATCAAGTGCAAAATGACAACATTTCAACCACCTCCATCACTACTATAGATAACATTCACCACATGCTTGAAAGTGAAGATGGACTTGACCTTATGCAAAACATACTTTAAATCTTTGGAAAACACCTCACCTCAACCAGTAGTTGTCCTTTACCTACAAGTAATGTCACAAGTTAATGAGGAACTCAAATTCCTCCTCCCACAACAAATTGCTTCAATACCTACCTATACCAACCCTCAACTCACAACAACAATGCAACCAACTAGTAATGTGATTCCTTCATTGGGTATTTCCACTAGCATCCCTAGTACCTTTATGGCATCACATGTCATATCTCCTACCACTTTACCACCTATAAGTGTTACATTAACTTGTCCCTCGAACACATACACCCCCTCGCCCTTTTCACCTCCATCTCATAACACAAGCAATGACCCTCTCATAAACCAACTCTTCCAAACCATTTCATCCCTTCAAAAACAAATTTCCACCATCAATCAAAATCAAAATAGCCTACCCATATATTATGTCAAAAATAGTCCATTATCCTTATAGATATTGTGAACACTGATGCCACAAGGTGTAGAGGTGTTTAGATTCAATAAATATGGAGAAAAGGGAGATCCTTCTAACCATGTTAATGTGTATACCACCTTATGTAGTGACTTTTTCCTTGATGATAAACTCTTGGCTAAGCTTTTCCCTATGTCCTTGAAAGATACTGCCTTGGAATGGTTTTCTTCATTACCGAACAACTCAATTCATTCATTCAATTAACTTGTTCAGGAATTTTTCATCCATTTCCAAGTGCATATGACCCTAAGATGACCTTGGTTGACTTGATGATATGCAAGCAAAAAGAAGAAGAAAAGATAACTGACTTTATCTCATGCTATCAATCGCTTTATTCCCAAATCGATGTCAAGGTTCCTGATCCTCACCTTTAAAAGATGTTCATAGAAAATTTGCAAAGTAAGAAACAAGACAAGCTTACCATAATGAAATTCCCCTCCTTTATGCATATGTGTACTATCCTCCATGATTATGAAAATTTGGTTAGTAGTCGAGATACAAAAACAATTCCCAACCTCTTAGAAAACAAAACAATGGTTTCCTTCAATTAAATCCCCCTTAACAAACAACTCAGAATACCAATAACCAAGTAGTTGTTAAAGCCATGATACCTTTTAGCTATGGAGACCCGAAAAGACAATTCACTTCCTTATTTGACACCCTTCATAACACAATGACACAAATTTTAGAAAAAAAGATGATTACCTTGCCTGGATCGTTAAACAACATGGTCCTAGTAAGCCATTACCTACAAGCTATAGACCAAATTCTTACTACCATTATCACTAAAAAAATGGACATGACACAGAACATTGCAAGCATCTTAAACATCTTGTGCAAGACCTCATTGATTCTAGTCATCTTTCCATCAGAAGTGTTAGTGATCAAGGAAATAATTTTTTCGCCCCTCCTAACCAAAACTTGCAAATTTTTACCAACCCCATGCCTAATCACAACATTTCATTTGTCAAAGCTAGTGAAACTATAAAGAATGATGTGATGAACATTGATATGGATGATGATAATAATGTCTCTATTCAACATTATTCTATAGATAATGATCCTATGGATGACATGGTAGGAACAATAGATGTCATTCCTCTTAAGGGATGAACTAATAATCCTCTTGGCATTTCTTTCTCCTCTAAATATATACTTAAACATGCACCTGATGGTCCTCTTTACATAGCTAGACGAATCTATGATAAGCCCACTAATGGGATACTAACAGATCCCGTCTGTGGAGAAAACATGATCATGGAGAAAACATGATCACCGAGGAATTCTTACTTTTGCATGAACTCTATCAAGATATATATGATAAAATGAAAGCATCGATCAAGACACATAATGGTTTCACTTGCCCTACGATGGGATCAATCACCTTACCTTTACAAATAGGACTAAAAACATTAGATATCTCATTCTCCATCATCTCATAGTTGGACCAATTTCATGTGAAGCTAGGACATCCATGGCTTCGCTCCATGAAAGTTATCCCTTCGATTGTGCATAAATGCTTAAATTTTCCCTTTGACATTGAATTTTTCACTGTTCATCATAGTGGTTTTAACCCGTTATCCTCCAAAGGTAACTTTTCCATAGATTTCTTTTGGCTCGAGCCTATAGAACTTATAAAACCACAAGA
Organism: Sequoia sempervirens; assembly: GCA_007258455.2. Classification (NCBI taxonomy): domain Eukaryota; kingdom Viridiplantae; phylum Streptophyta; class Pinopsida; order Cupressales; family Cupressaceae; genus Sequoia; species Sequoia sempervirens. The sequence continues at coordinate 56,191 of VDFB02072633.1, forward strand.
ACACTTCTTTTTCCCATCCTATCAAAATTTCAAGGCAAAGAAGATAGCAGAACTATCCCTCCAAAACATGTCCCCATCCACCACCAAGCCTACCATCCTAGATGAAACCATGATTGATCCTAAATAAATTCCTAACAACCAAGATCAGCCTAAGATAAAACCTTCACCTACTTCCTACAAAAGACAAAGGGATAACGAAAACAATCTTGTCACGCCTCCTAGAATAAAACAAGTTTACAAAGTAAAAGAGAAAGTGGTTGAACAACCTCTCATGGTCCCTTTTGTTCCTCCCCTTGAGGAAGAAAAGAAATCTATGGTTGATCAACCTACTCCCATACAAATGCAACTTGAAAATTGAACTAAAAGAAACAGAGGTTCTAGAGAGTGTAGGTGTAGACATCGTGCCCTTACTCGCAAGATACATGAATAAATAAACAAAGAAAATCAAAATCCAAACTTGACTAAAGCAATGCATAATGAATCTACTCCCATCCTGAAACAAAATAATCCAATACAACAACCACAATAATAGTTGAACCCTTTCTTAGACATTATCATTCGACCTCTTGTTGTGATTAATTTAGACAATGATGACGAGGTTGCTAAAATTGATGAAGAGGTGCATAATGAATTGAATACATTATTTTCCTATTTCATGAGCTTAAACGACAATTCTCCTAAGAAGAGTGTTGAACCTAGTAATGGCCCCAGTTTGGCACTTGCTATTGTCCCTTTGGCTAGTTTCCCACCTTCGGTATATAATGAATATGATTGGGATGTAGACGACCTGCTTTAGGTTGACTCACATGTGCCTTACTAGTCTTTTGCATCATTTCATTTTCATTTTTATTTTTATGATTGCATGTGCATAATGTGATCCCCCGTAATGTTTTTTTTATGTCTCTCTCTTTGTGGCATTCCTCTATTTGTACCTTCATTCTTCTCTATGTAGTAAATCTTTTATCTTTTTTCTTCTTATATTTTTCATTTGTCTTGTGTTTTCCTTTTGGAGATTACATAAGGCATTGAGACATTCATGTCTCTTCCATGTTCACCCAAAATTATTTTCCTTTTCTTTTCTTTCTCATTTTTCTTGTGTTTTCCTTTTGGGGATGACGTAAGGCATCGAGACATTTATGTCTCTTCCATGTTGACCGAAAAGTATTTTTCTTTATTTTCACTCTCTTTGTGTCATTCTTTCAGTTCTATGTGTATTCAAGGAATGATGACAATTATGAGCTCTATAAAAACATTGTAGCAAGAACATATTGACCCCAAATTGATAGATCCCTTATGTGTTTGGATTTTCATTTTTGGGGGAAACCCCTCTCTTTTCCTTTTCTTTTGTATGACATAGCTTTACTCGGAAACATATGACTTGGCATAGGGATTTCCAATTTGGCTCTCATTTCTTCTTTATTGTTTGCATTTATCATTTTCTACTTTAAAGTAATTGCTCACAGCAAGGTGTTTAGCAATTTTTTTAAAGTAGGGCATACATTAGCATTATTCTTTTGCATTTTTCTTTCCATGTTTCATGGTGTAGTCTTTTTACTTTATACGATGTGTTTTTTACTTTGTGGATGACATTGGGTATGATGTCCTTCAATAGCATGATCTCGCACAAGCATATTGCATTCCTCTTAGTGGCTTGATGTGATACAAGTTACATCCCCTAAGCTGTGAATTTTCTATTCTTTGATTGGTCCTCTCTTGGAGATATTAGGCACAATGTTCCCTAAGTTAAAGACCTCACATGAACTAAGCAAGACTCCCTTGAACACTTCTTATTTTTGCATTTGTATTTTCAGTTATATGGCCACCTTGCATATCACAGCTTGCATGCTTGTGGATCCATCTTGTTTTTTGATGAGCTCCAAGCATATGAACCTTTGCTTGTCTCATGAAGCTTGAAGACCATTTATTACATTGTGTCTTATCAAAGTTATTAGGAGGTATAACCTTGGTATGGTTTGATGGGAAGTCAAACGAGGGCATGATTTTCCCTTAGCCACTCACATGTGTGTGTGAGTACATACTAGCCATGAGTGTATGTGTCTCACCTTCTTGGACTTCTTGCCCAACTAGCAGCCTAGAGTTCCATTGCCTCAGAGTGAGTATGCATTTTTTTTGACAAACGGTCTAGCTCTAATCCACATCATGTTGGACAAACAGTCAAAGCTTGATCTGCCCCTTTACTTTCTCATTTTCTTTCATTTTCTTTATGTCTTTGACAATGCATGTGTGTGCCTTATTTTTTCTCTTTATATCATTTTCACATGTATTCTTTTGTGACTATATTGGTTTGCCATATGACCTTGGTCCTGGGGGTTTGTGCAACCCTCTTGATCATTTTCATCCTATCTCACTAAGCATTGGTGCATTTGAACCCCTCTTGATCATGGCCATCCTATCTTACTGGAATTGGTGCATTCGGTCTACTTTAGTGTGAGTTGGAAGAAATTTCCTCCTCTCACTAAAGTGAAAGCTAGATGTAATGACGGAAAATGCCCCCCCTAACTTGGCCTTGATTTAGTGTTGTAATATGTCTAACATATTCACATTAGCTCTTGGGCCCTTGTGAAATAAATGAGCTTATTGGTACCTTGTTTGGGGTGTTGTAACACATTTTCACACTTTTCTAGGGTTTTATTTAATAATTAGGCTTTCTTATGCTTTAATTTGCCATATTTTGCATCCACAAGCCCCGTTTAATGCATCTTTTCAAGGATAATCATGACAAAAATCAATACCCAATCATAATTCAGGTATTTTCAACTTGTGTGGCCTAGATTTAGTGATATAGGACTCATTTTCCACCTTGGGTTAATTAGTTTCACATAGGCTTTTGGGTCTTGAACCTAGTTTTACACCTTTCTAATCATTTTTAAAAATGGTCCCAAAAATTATTCCTGGTGAGACTCATTCACCATCTTGGGAAAATGAGTCCCCTGTGGCCCAAAATAAAATTAATTCAATTTTTTTACAGGATTTTATCCTCCTAGATCCTGTTAGCTCTCAAAAACACAGGTTGAATGCCTCAAGAGGCTGCCAATCTCCTGATACACTTTAGGGTAATAGACAAGGTTAAGAGAACTCAACCTTCTACTATGTAGGTGCTGCTAAACCTTGGGCGGGTGTACCTCTCTGAATTAAGCAGACTTGTGCTTATATCTCTTACAGCAATTTGTTCAGAATGGCAAATGGAGGTGAATAAATGAAACCAATATCAAAAGTAATAGCAATATTCTAATGTAAATCCTAAAATGTTCAACTAACACATGTAAATAAATTGAATGAATTCAAAATGATTAAGTGTAGAGACTAGTGCCTTATTGGGTATGCGGAGTCAAATGAGATCAAGATGAGCAACACTTCTCTGGAGAAACTCAAATTATCTGGCATATATTATGTTTACAACTTGTATAAACATGCAAAATGTGATTATGAAGCTCTACTTGCACAATCCAGATGATTCTCTCTGATTACTGTGATTAATTAAAAGGATTTCATCTTTGCTTGAAAGAACCAATCAATCAATCACATAGATACATCAAATGTGCATTGATGAATTATATATAAACTTGTCTTATCAATTCAAACAACCAGAAAGTTTCAATCTTGGAGACAGCTTAGCAATACTTTCATTAGATTCAACAAATAATAGACACTAGAGAAATGCAGCAACATCAACTGATTTTCATAAATACCTCCATTCTGAAATCATGCAACAGTAGTCTCTAATATGATAATTTATTCCACTATATCTACTTGTTGTGTATCGAATATCTAATAACTGGTGGTCCTTTTACAATTACAAAGTGCCTATTTATACACCAGCATCAAGAAAATAAATCATAATGAAATTCCATGTCAGCGCTCCATAGAATTTAGGCTCCAATCAAGTCGGCCAGCAATGGTCATCAAACATATTCATGTTGGCCACAGTATATGAATTTCTATTATTCACTAATGAAATAGTTTCCGAGAGATATCGTATAGCTATTCCAAAGGCAATTCAATCGTTAATCGCTCTACTTGGTGTTACTCGCCTTCACCGTGACCTTATCTGAGTTGGGGAGATGTCATATAGCCAACATTATGTTTCAATGAGAGCTCTGTGATCAAACTGTATGTCGCTATAACATATTGCGTGTTACACCGAAGACAAGAAGCACCTGCATGTTCCCTTTGTGCTTCGCTGTAGCTCTGTGATATCGGGGAGACCTCTCACCGATGTGTTCTTTTTGCTTCGTTCACTATCGCCGTGACTTTATGATATCGGAGACCTCTCACAGATTTCACCTTCTTTCACCAAAAGTCTCTTATTCATCTTGCGTGTCGCTATAACCTTCAACCATTGGGGAGACATCATATAGAATTCTCCTTGTTATACTGAGAGTCTTCATTCAAACTAAGTCACTAAGACAAGTCAATTCTCATGCCGACACAGACCCTTCATTGTCTTCCATCGGCGAGACCGAAGGTCACTCGCCGAGACCACTTATCGAGAACCTTAACTTATACTGATATTGAATCCCTTTATGTTGTCAGTCGGTGTAACAACTTGACTTCGCCAAGACCTTTAATCGATAGCCATATGAGAGAAACCTTTTGCTCCATCGGTGAGACATACACTTCACTGTGACCACTCATCGAAGAACTTTATGTTTAGCCGAAGTGAAACCCCATATGTGATGTCGGCGAGACCAAAGGTCACTCATCGGGACCTTATCTCGATAGCTCCAACTCTTACCGATATGAATCCTTTCCGCCACCGATCAGTAAGACAAAAGATACTCGCCAAGACATAATACTGATATCACTTAGCGCTCACCAATGAACCTCATTCAAGCTGGTCGCCGAGACATAAAACACTTGGTGAAACATTATATCGATGACCAGACCCTATCAAAATGTGAATCATCCCCTGTGGTCGGCAAGACCAAGTTAGTCTCACCAAGATGCTTCGCCGAAGGAAAACCTTCGCCGATATAAGAATGCACCTGCCGCCGATCGGTGTGACAATTTAAATTCGCTATGACCTCACACTGAAAAAAACATGCCGATGTATCTCCATTCACGCTGGTCGGTGAGACAAAAAGTAATTGATAAGACCTCATTCCGACGGTATAACCTATGCTAAAAGGAACCTTTTCTGCCACTGAAGCACTGTGAATGTCCTCCCAATAACCGCCAGTAGATGAAATCCAATCACCATGACAACAGAAAACATCTTGCCAATAGGCAACACAGATGTTTACAAGAAGAAGAATGAATCAGGAAGACCCTGATATTGTCACGCCAATATGCCTGCAGTAAACATATGTTAGCAAAAATGCATTGTGGGTCAGGAAGACCTAGATAGACTTATGCCGATATGGACCACAACGTGAAAAATGCAGGACACGATAGAATCAATGGAGCAATATGGAAAAATATGGGTGAAATGAATATGCAAAATCATCAGATTTTTATAGTTCCAACAGATCCGATGTTGGCTTGTGTTGTAATTTTAGGAATTCTTACATAATTACAGTGTATAAATGCAAGGTTCTTTCACTCATTTTCATCTCAAGAATTCAAGTATTCATCCTTATAGTAAGTGTTTACAAGAGCATTCAAGTGTTTACAAGAGCATTAAAGTGCATTCAAGGGCAAATTATCGAGAATTTTAGAGCATTCTTCAAGCATCAAGCATCATGTCAAGGATTTCATGCATCATGTTTGTTTTTGAGCTAATAATTGTGATGTATGGTTTTATGATTCAAGGAAGTGTTCAATTCAAGATCTATCACCTTCAAGAAAGATTCAAGATCTACATCCATTGGATCCACTTCATACATATTTGCAACACTTTATTGATAGGGTTTGGTGAGTTGCAACATCATATTTTGTTCATTCATCATTCTCCATTCCTATTTCATTCTATTTCAAGGTTTGACCAAGGCAAACCCCTATCTACTAACCCAACAACATTTTTCCCTCTTTAGAGTGGGATTTGTAGGTTTAAATTGAAGAAACATTGAAGACCAAGATTGGACGAAGTTTTCAAAGTGTATAAAGTTGTCAAAGTTGTTATCAAGCCTTGGAGAACATTTGAGAACACCTACAGGTTGATTTACAAAGATTCGGCCTTAGAAACCTAAAGAAGAAGATTAACTAGATTGAGAAGAGAAGATTCAGATCCTGAAGTTTCAAAAAATCCTAACTAGACTGATTCACCACTTATGGTGAATGAGTCCCAGTTTTGGTCAAAATTTATATTTTTGCATATTTGGATACCCATTTGACAAATTCTTGTTCCCACACAAAAACCTAGATTTTGGACTAATTCACCCAAATTGGCGAATGAGTTGTACTCAACATTAAAATTATATTTTTCATCATTTTAAACCTCCAACATATCCATATTTCTAGGTGCATACGTTTCATTTTGTAGCCTTTTGTTTTGTTTCATTTGCATTTCTAGGTCATTTAGTGAAGGTTTGCATTCAATTAGGTTTTGCATTTCATCTTGCATTATATTTTTCATTACATTTGTCTCTCCAATTCTTAACTTGGTGGTGAACCTTTTATTAGCTTACAATCAACCTCCAAGATAGCCCTATTGCAAGATCTCTTTCCCCTTGGCATTGAGATCTCTAAGGTTATCTTTAAATGAATTTGGGAAGTGGGTGTGCTCTATGTCCTGAAACCATATGATAGCACCGTACCACTTTTTCTTCATTTCAATAGGTCTAAGGATAGTAGTTCAATGGTGGATACAAGAGATCAAATTCTATGGAGACTCACGGTTGGTTATCAACCAAGTCAATGGCAACTACCAAACTAAGGATGATAAGCTTACTCCTTACAAGAAGATGGTAGAAAGTCTCAAGGGCTTTTTAATAGATATAATTTTTGATTAGATTCCTCACATGAACAATCGAGCAATAGATGTTATGACAAAAATTGTTTCATTGTTATATATGTCACACAATGTCCTTTAGTGTGAATTCTTGGTAGAACAACTTCTTGTGTTAGCTTTCAAAATCCTAGAATCTGAATTTGCATGTGTCATCATTGGTCCTGGTTCCCCATGGTATCATGATATATTCACCTACCTTAGCAAAGAAACCCTCCCCTCCAATATCACCTCCAACCTTAAAAATACCTTTGTTAAGAAGGCATCTCAATTTGTGATCCTAAGTGATATGTTATACCGCCAAAGCATTGAGGGGACATTACTACAATGTCTCTTCCAAGAGGAAGCCTTAACTGCCTTAACAGAAGTACACGATGGCACATGCGGTTCCAATTCTAGTGGTATGACTTTAGCTAAGAAAATATTGAGGATGGGGTATTACTGGGAAACCATGGAAAGAGAAGCCCATCAGTATGTGCAGAAGTGTGTCCAGTGTAAACAACATGGAGATCTTATTCATGCTCCAACTCAGGAGTTACAACCCATGGTCACACCTTGGCCTTTCTCATAGTGGGGCTTGACCTCATAGGAAAAATTACTCACACCTCATATAATGGCCAGAAGTTCCTCATAACAGCCACTGAGTACTTTACCAAGTGGGTGGAAGCCATTCCTATGACCTACATACATAACGAGAAAGCAAATTGCCAAATTTATCATAAATTACCTTATCTATCATTATGGTGTTCTGGAAGCCCTTATTTTCGATAACAAAACACCCTTCAAAAATCAAGATGTGAAGGATCTATGCCAACTATTTAACATCCAACATCAATTCTCTATCTCATATTACACCTAGGGCAATGTTCATTAGGGGAAATTTACATTAAAAAATGAACCTCCTAAGGATGACATCATTAGCTTTTTAAGTTATCAAAAATCAACTAATCAAAATCAACTAAAAGATGACATCAACCTATACAGTGACATCATCCAAAATAAAAATAAAAGTATTTATTTTATAAAATAAAACTTTCTAAAATCTTATGAATTAACTCATGATGGTTAATTTAACTCTACATACCCTATTCTATCTCATTCATCTTTCTAAATATTAAATATTCTTTTTGTTTTTTAGATTTATATTCTTAAATTCTATTAAGTTCTATTATAGAAATTTTAATATTTTCAAAAAAAAAAATTATTCTTTAAGAAACAAATATAAAAAACATTTAAAAAAACATTAAAAAATCATTTATAAAGTGCTGCAAAAATAAAGAATTTCATCCACCCACGCTAGTTGCATGTTGCAACTCTACCAAAATCAACTCTTATATTTCCTTATACTTTTTTGTATTTTGCAAAGATCAAATAGGTGTTGCAAGGTTGGATGGCATAGAGCTCAGTCTTAATCTACCTACATTTTGATTAAATTGCAAGGTGGTGTATGATGTTGTGCAATTGCTCAAGGAAAAAAATTATTGTGGGTCAATATCCACTTAAGGGTTTATAAATTGTGTAGTGGACATGGACCAAATTTTGGGAAACTCTTTTACAATGACAAGCAAGGGTTTTTCCACAGCTCCTTCAATTTAATGGTCCAACTACATATATACTAGATTTGAGTCGTGGGTTGTTCCTTAAAGCTCTAGAGATTTCAAGCATGAAATTTGGTTCATTTTATTTTTTTATCAAATGATTTAGAGCTTGTTTGATGAATATTAATGGTGTTGTTATGGTTATATGCTACCAGGACACTTACTTTTCTAGCTATGTAGAAGATTTGTTGTTACAAGGGAAGGATTTTCACTAATTTCTTTGTTTTCCCTTCTTGGGGTTGCATTATTTTATTGTGTTCATTTTTATCTTCATGGTTTTAGTCTTTTGAAAGCATTTTTGCACACTCAATTGATTGAGTTATGGTCATGAGTTAAGCTCGGGTGGAGTTTTTTCTAATTTATTTTTATAGTGGGAAAGTGTATAGATCTTTGTTGTATTTTTATAATATTGTGGTCAAGGCCAAGCTTAAATTTACGGGGAAAGAATATATGCAATAACTTTCCAATTTCTTTTCTTGCCTGTGGTTTCACGGATTAGTAAAGTTAACCATATTATGATTGCCATATTGTGTAATACAAAGTGGTTCTTTACTATTTTTCTTTTTGTCAAAAAGATCTAGTCATTCCAAGCATTAAAATATATTGATAATGTACATATTGTGGTTGTATTTTCTATTTGTATGGTTAAGTGTTATTGTTGCTTTGTTTAGCAATGGTCTTTTGGGCTATTTTTATTTGCAGTCTTTGACTACTTCTTCATTTTGTAACTTGGTCTTTGTATGGTAGATAGAAATATATTGATAATATACACACTCTGGTTGTATTTTTTGTTTGTATGTTTTAGTGTTATTGTTGCTCTTAGCAACAGTCTTTTGGACTATTTTTATTTGCAGCATCTTCATTTTGTAACTTACATTTTTCAATACAAAAAAATAGATCTCGTCATTCCAATTGTCTCGATCATGCTTGTGATTTCAAATGATCTCAATTTCAATTTCAATTTAAATTTTAGTTGTAGACACCTAAATTTGGACACTTACATTTGTCCAAATTTATCCCTTTTCGTCTAAACATCCTCTTATTTGCATTAATTAAGTAATATTGCTATTATTTAATTAATACCCTTAAATTCTTCTAAATCCCTAAGGTATTTAGTTAATAATTAAATACCTTACCCTTCATTTCTCTTTTCTTCAAAAGAATTAAATAAATAATACATTTATTTAATCCCTCACATGTCACATCCTCCATCACTTTTCCTTAATCCTAATTCACCTCCTAATCTCATCATTAGGGATGTGCACATGTCTAATCCATGATTAGGATGTGCCACATCCCCCAACTTTTGCAAGTTGGCTCCTAATCTTCATTAGCCACTAACTATCTTCTAATCATTGATTAGCTAGTCTAATCATTGATTAGCTAGTCTAATCAACCCTCCTCTAGTCAACTCTCTCCATCCCCCAAGGAATTTTTAATTCTTTTTTGTCTTCCCCATGTGAATTTAAAATTCACTTATATTCCTCCAAAGTTATCTTCCCCATGTGAATCATTGAGAAGTCACATCAGTCACATGGGTTAGGAACCTTCCATTATAAAGACCTTGTCTTATCCACAAGGTACTTCTCAGCTTCCTCCATAAGAACATTGTCTTATCCACAAGATTCCTCTCATGTGAATTTAAAATTCACATTTATTTCCCCAACCACTTTTCTCTTCCCCATGGAGATCTTTGAGAAATACTAAAATTCTTCATATGTCACTTTCCTCCCATATGGGAATAAGAAATTCCTTTTTAAGGAAATCTTCTCTCACCCCAAGATACTTGCAAGTACCTCCACCTCATATGTCCTTTTTCCAACTCACTTGTCTTTGTGACACTTCATCCTCCACATGGAAATATGTGGGGGCTTGTGAGTCCTCAACTCACCATAGCCCTTCATCTTGCCCATATTGGTAAGATCTCAACCGTCCAATTCCCTAGAGACTCTTCTCTTAAAATGGAAGATTTTGTCTCTCATTTACATTATTCACAATCACATTCAAGCATTCAACTTCAACACTCATACTCTCATACTCTCATCTACCATTATTGCAGCCCTTCCATACACTTATCACAATACCCACTTGAATCATTTGAATCTCCATCAAATCATCATCATTTTGCATATCATTTTACATCATTTCCCATCAAGGAGCACACATTATCAACAATCAAAGGGCCAACCAAGGTATCAACTCAAACGAAAGTATGTCTCTTGTTTATCTTTTCTTTTGTTTGAGTTCAACTAGGCTAAACATTAAGGTTGTGTAGTGTTGTTTTATCCTTTGCATAATTTTGTTTTGCATCACTTAGGATAGGTAAACTTCACTGCATCACATTTTTGGCACGCCCGGTGGGACCCATAAATGGGTCTCTTTCTTTTACATTTTTTGTTGTTTCACATTTTGAAGGTTTAGGTTGTAGAGAAGCGACTCCACCTAAGATAGAGGCAACCCCACCCACAATTGGGAAAGCCTTACCTATTAAGGGGTGAACCTACCCTATAGAGGGGCGAACCTACCCCAACTTGGGTGAACCTGCCCTCAATAGGGGTGATTCTACCTTGCAGAATCACCCATCTGAGAAACTATCACAATCTAACTTTAGTTTTCTAGTTGGGTGAACCTACCCCACAGAGGGGTGAACCTACCCTACAAAGGGGCGAACCTACTCAGACAAAGGTTTCTGCGAGGTAAAAAAATGGTTTAAACTTCATTTCCATCTTTCGTTTCTTATCATTTTGAGGTACTAACCCCCTAACGTCGTCTATTGGTGAGTGTTTCCACATTTTTCCTACCATTTTTGTAGCTTGTTTCACACTTGTCAAAGATGGGAGATCAAAACTACTAACATTTTTCTTGCAGAACGATCAATCTCAGCATTATTTGTTTAGTTCATTTATCATTTTTGCTTATTAATCTAGGCACATAGATCTAATTAGGGGGAGTCAACATATTGTCTATTGTTTTTGAAAGTCCTTCATGTCACCCAAGGGGCACGACATCATCCAAGCTTTCCCCTTGTACTTCATGTGAGCCTAGGGAGTAGCCGAAGATGGTTAGTGTTCTCTTTTTAGTGAGACCTTCTTGGGATTTCATCACCCCAAGGGATGATCCCAACCATGTGTATCGGCAGGGTCTATAAAGGGGGGAGAGCCAAATTTATACCCCAATCCAGTCACATCATATCTGGCAGAGCGTCGAAGCTAGGGTGATACCTAGATAAGACGTGAAGAGTTGGTCCTAGCCTTCAATATCTCGCTGAGGATCCCGACTCACACTTGTAGATTGATCGGTGTTCACAGTTGTGCCTCATGTACCATGTGTATATTGAGGACTCCCTATTTTCCTTGTTCATCCTAGTTAGAGGATCATGTTAACCATACCCTTTTCACTAATCTTAGGATTGTGCTGCTTGGACTGTCTTCTTTGTGCAAAACCAGTGAATTTCTATTCAATCAAGTCAGCATTTTCATATTGCTTTTTGTTTGTTGTGTTTTTGGTCCTTTACCATAGTTGTTTTCATTCAAGTCAAGTCCAAGTCTATTAACAGGGGCGGCCTTGCGAGTATGTACAGGATCATGATGGGCCAAAAAGTGGTGATATGATGGGTATGTGTAGGGTATGTGGCAAATGACTTTTTTTATAGAAAATTGATGAAACAAAAAGAGTTTTTAAAGGATATTTTCAGCTTTCCACCAATATAAATTATTCTTTACTTTGAATTTAATAAATAATTCTTATTCATTTTCTATTTGAATTACAACTAAAGTCCTGATTGATAGGTTGATCAAAAAAACATCTATATCTTTCAAACGGTGTCACATTTTTTGAATCTGAAACATGCATCACATTCTATGTTTCACATACTATAGGATTTAAGAAAATTAATTTCATGAAGTTTTCACCAAGTTAAGGTGGTCAAACATACGAGTTTTTATATTTTTTAAAAGTTGTAATAAAAATTTCATAATTAATTATTTACTTGGAAAAAAATTACAAAAAAATATGCATCACATTGGGACATGAGTCCTCTACTTATATCTAAAATCTTATAAAAAATATTATCATTTTATTGTGGTTAGGGTGGTTGATGAGACACCTACTTCTTATTTTTTCCCTAAAATTTAAGTACTCTTGCATTGAAATTTTAAATTTTCACCAAATAGATTTTTTTTAAATAAACCTAGTAGAATAGAAACGACATTAAATTTTCTACAAATTCTATTCTTACATATTTTTGAAAAAATATAGATAACTTATTCAAATTTTCACGTCAAGTTTCCTAACTCTGATTTTTTTTATTTTTTTGCTACTTAAGGGTCTGTTCTTTCCATGATGATCCTACACATACCCTTTCCCTTAACAAGGGAAAACCTATCCTCAACAAGGGCGAACCTGCCTTCTATCTCAATCATTTTCCTAGTCAATCCTTGTCAGAATCACCCATCTTTCTCTGAATAGGTGACCCTACCCCAAAGAGGGGCAAACCTACCCTCAATAGGGGTGACCCTACCCTGAACAAGGGTGACTTTTCCCTCTATCAGTCAAATAGCCATCAAAACAGCTAGTTTCTCCAGTTGGGCGAACCTTCCCGAAGTTGAGCGAACCTGCCCTATACTTGGGAAAACTTACCCTATACATAGGTGAACCTGCCCCTACTTGGGTGAACCTGCCCTAACTTGGGTGAACTTGACTCTCAAACAACAATTTTCACCTTTCGTTCAATCATTTGGAGAATTCGTTTCCCTGTTCTGATCATTTGTTCCCTCGTTCTAAGCATTCGCTTGGTCATTCTGAGCAATCATTCCCTCATTCTAAGTATTTTTCTCCTCATTCTGAGCATTCATCTCCTCAATCCAAGCCTCCATTCCCTCGTTCCAAGCGTCTGTTTGACCTGTTTTCTCATTTAGACAAGTTTGAAAGTTAAGTTGGGTGACCCTGACCTCAACTTGGGCGGCCTTGACCTATACTTGGGCGAACCTGGCCTATACTTGGGCGAACCCGACCTATACTTGGGCGAACGCGACCTATACTTGGGCGAACCTGATCTTCACTTGGGCGAACCTGATCTTCACTTGGGCGAACCTGACCTTCACTTGGGTGACCTTGCCCCATAGATAGGCGACCCTGCCCTAAGTTGGGCGACCTTGCCCCCAGATAGGTGAATTTGTCCAAAAGTAGACCTTCATCTGTCTTCCCATCATCGTCGTTTCCGTTCATCAACACTTTTTTAAATTCATCGTTTCATCAACCAAATCACATAAGTGCATCTTAGAACATCATTAGAGTCCATATCCATCATCAATTCATCCATCCTAATCACCTAGACTTCATCTCAAGGATTTTGATTTTGATGCAAAAACTTCTTGAGGCCATAACTTTTGACTCGGGTGTCAGTTTGGGCTGAAATTTTACGGGTGGTTGTGTTATGAGGTGGCATGTGGATTCCCTAGTGATCCTTAGTTAGTTGGCCCCCATTTCGGCACATTTTTGGGGCTTCAAACTTTCATCTTGACCCTCAAATTTGCAATTTAGTGTTTTTTCCAGTTTTTGAAAAATTATTTTCTTTAATAACTCAGAATGCATGTCTTCGATTTAGGATGTTAGTTGGCAATTCATCATACCTTAGTTTTAGGAATTTTTTGGGAAAAAACTAGACTTTCAAAGGCATGCCTGTGAAATTTTCTAAAATGGCACAATATGACAATTTTTGAAAACTACCAAATCTGGAAAAATTTGGTTGTCAGCACCTTACGTCATCTAGTTAAACCCATGTACTTGGTTTGAAATCAATCCCATCACATCCTACAATCATCCTAATTTGAGCTTCAATCTAATCCTAATATGATTTCTAATCCAATCCCAGTTTGAGCTTAACCTAAATCCTAATTTGAGCTTTAGTCCATCTACATCCAAGATCTTTTGATATCGAAACAAATCTTTAGATCCCCTTTAATCTTCCTCCAATCCACCCTATTTATCCTTTCATGACCTTTTCTTTCCTTCTAATTTTTCATTCCCATCTTTTCAATTCGTATCCATCCCATCCAATATCATGAATCCTTACCCTCCATCAATGCAACCAAAATAGCAATCAAGGGAAATCCTAATTACATTAACGATGATAACAAGAGTCTTGTTGATCAAGAGGTATATGACATAGATCCCCTTGATACTATAATTTCTAGTAAGCTTTCCCCAACTACTTTCCAAACTCCAATCACTCATCCAAACTATCCCATTATGCCTTCATCCACACCTAATAACACTCCTTATGCTACCTCTGACAAAGGATATAAAGTATCTTCCCCATCTGCATATTCATCATACCCTTCTTCCACATCATTTTCTTATCCAACACCCACATCCTCTTATCCCAATCTATCATCACAATCTTCTCATCCTAATCTACCATCCTAATACTCCTATTACAATCCCCCATCCATGTCCCCCTATCCTAATCCTCCTTACCAATCTGCCCATCCTAATCCTACATCCACACCTTTTTATCTTAATATTGCACCCCCATCAACCTATCCTAATCCAACCTCCACATCTTCCTATCCTAATCCACCATCCACGTCCTCCTATCTTAATACACCATCTACATCAACCTATCCTAATCAGACATCCCAATCTTTTTGTCCTAATCAATTATCCCAATACCTCTACTGCAATCCCCCACCCACATCTTCTTATCCCAATCCACCACCTACATCCTCTTATCCCAATCCACCATCCACTTCTTCCTATCCTAATCCACCATCCCAATCTTCCCAACCAAATCCTCCTCCCCACTATCCTTACTACAATCCACTAGCCACATCCTCTTGTTCTAATCCACCATCCCTATCCTCCTATGTCACTCCATCTTCCACTCCACCATGTCCTAATCCTCCATCTACTCCCAGTCCTACATCCAATTCCCTTCCTCCATCTAATATTAGTCCACCAATCCATAATCCTAGTCCTCCATCCATCCAAAATCCTTCATCCACTCCTACCATGCCATCTAAGTCTAGAGTATGCACAATTCTCACTCCAAAAGTTCTCCAAGGACTCATGGCAAAGAAGACATCCCCAACTCCATGTCATGAAGTCATGGAACAATGCCATCCCAATCCTTCATCCACGGTCATTAGTAATGAGACCCTTCTCCATCCAACACCTATCATTGTTGTTACCACCCCTATCACCACTCAAACTGTTGAAACCATCACACCCACTGAATCCATTGAACACCCATCTCCTACTCTGAGAGCCATCGAACCCATCGATGATAACCAAACCCCATCACCATCTTCTACTCCTAGATCCACCCAATCCAATGAAGACACTCAAATCCAATCCACTCCTACTCTAGATCCACCAAATCCAATGAAGACACCCAAACCCAATCCACTCCTCCCACTCCTAGTAGCACCAAAATCCATTCCCATGAACTTCATGAATCTTTCATCCCCCCATCTCTCCTACTTGAAGAGTTCCTCCAAAACTCCATTATCATGCCTCCCACACACAATGAGTCATGCGAAGAGCTTTATCCAAAGCATACCAACATATCCCCCTCTCCACATCAGGATGCTGCCACCCCATCCAGTCCATCTCAAGATCATAGTCTCCCATCCATTCCATCCTATGATCCCCTTGTCACTCAAGATTCCACCACTCCATCTCATGAGCCCTTATCTCCATCTCCATCGTATGAGCCCTTCTCACCCACTACCACAAATCTAGATCTTATCATATCACCTAATCCCTCTCTTTATCCCTTACCACTCACTCCTCCTGATCAAGATGTTGTTACCCCTTCATCTCCATCCCATGATCCTCCATCATCACCTAAACCTACTATCCCCACATCACTTTTATATCCCCTTCATACTCTCACATTTTTCCATGGTGGTCTCCTTGCAGAAGAAAAACAAAGCATATATACCACCCATCATCCTTCACCTAATAATGGACTTGCATCATTCTTCCAGAATAACAAAAATCCTATCATGGATCAAATGCTCAAGAACATTAACTATCAAGGAAAAGGTTTAGGCCTCCATGGGCAAGGTATTTTAGAGCCCATCCAAGTCAAAGAACACTCCTATATGCAAGGTCTCAGATGTACTACTCACGAATCACAATCCAAAAATTTTGGTACAACCTCCACATACCCTCAACAACCCTCTTCTAAAAGAATAAGAGGCTCCTCCCATCACTCCACCAGATCATTTGTTGTCATCCCCCCTCCTCCATTGTATCACCTCAAAACAACCATCCACATTCCTCCATTTTCTCCATCCATTTTGGGTCCTTACATCCCTCCATCCACCATCTCCCATCCTTCATCTCCTCCATCCATTTTTGGGTCCTTATGTCCCTACACCCACCATCACACCTCCTCCAGGTACTAAGTCCATTTTTGGCCCTTATACCCCAAAATCATCTCCTCCATCTCATCCTATTCATCCTTTTATCCATCCATCACCTATCCATATCACCCATCATCAACATCCCACTATCATGTTCCCTAATTAGGATCAAAAAATGCATGTACCCACACATCCTCCATCCACATATCATCCTCAAATTCCTACCTCCATCACTCCATTCATGTTTTCCCCACCTCATCCATCTCCTAACACCCATCCCATTGCTATCGAAAGCATTGTGGAAGCTAAAATAAACATGCATAAATCCAAACGTCCACATGAATCTAAAGCTCCTCATGTCCCCTTAAAAATACATGTTGAAGAAAAGAAAAATAAAATCCAAAATCCAAATCAAACCCACAGGCCACAGAGGCCCACCAAAGCAAAGATCAAAACCATGTGGATTCCAAAGAAAAAAGATGCAATGCCTTCAAATGAAAAATCTGTAACAACATCTAAATTTGCTAATCCTAACGCTACACATTCTCATCCACCATTTCCTAAATCTATTTTGATTCCTTATGTCCCAAAATTCACTATCCCATCTCCTCCATTATCCCCACATCATCCATCCATTAATCCTCCTATCATTTCACATCCACCACCATATGTGCCAATGTTGGTCTTGAACTCATCGCCCCATCAAAAACCTACCCCATCATTCCATCCATGCCATTTCCAACATCCCATCCATCATCCCACATATCTCCCGCATCATATCCCTTTAATCCATTCTCTTGCATAATCCATTTATTCTAATAAGGTTGTACCAACATCCAATAGTCATTACACACATGGGATCTTAATACCTCATATGGAACTTGATGCTTGAGTCCTTCATCCATCTCCTTATTACATGTCTTCTAATCCACTTATCCACATCCCTATCTTTATCCATCTCCATCCACATTCTATCCAAAAATCCAAAAAAGTCAAAAAAGTCAAGAAAAGGTCGAAAAAGTCAAAAAATTAAAGAGAAAAAAATTTGTCTAATGGTAAAAACTTGGAAAACAAGCACCTTGTATAAGTACTATGATGAAAACCTAACAAACAGGCATCATGTGTAAATCTCCATCCATCTCTTTCCACACTTGGGGGAAGTTTCCTGATATGCATTCCCTCCATCCTACTATGCATCCCTTCCATCCATCTCCTCCATCCCATCTATCTTCCACATTCTAGCCATCATATCCCATTTATCTCCAATACTTCCATACTTCTTGTGATCTTGATAAAGACAAGGGCACCTATCTATACATGCATTGGACACCTCTTGGAATATATTCCCCTCATCCATACACTATCTTAATCCTTCTCCACATCTATCTGCCTTCTTTATCCACTCGTCATACTACCATTAGTCTTCTTTCCTTATCCAGGCATCCAATCTACTTCCATCTCCCTCCCTCATCCACCTATCACATCCTCCTCCATTTATCTCCTTTATCTTCCCATCCACTCGTCTTTCGTCCCTCCTACCTCATCAAGCATGACATATCTAGAGTGGGGGAATCTATCTTCCTTTGTGATATAGTCCTTGGAGATATTATTCATCCATCATGGCAATCTCTTCCATCTCCCCATCCTTATGTACCTATCCATCATAGCCTCCCTTTCACCTCCCCATCCTTATCTTCTTGTCTGTCTATCATAGCATCCCTTCCATCTCCCCATCCTTAAACTCCTATCCCTATATCATAACATCCCTTCCATCTTCCCATCCTTATCTTCCTATCCATCCCTACCCATCCAAAAAATATTTTCATCTCCCCATCCTTATCTACCTATCAATCCATCATACAATCCCTTTCAGCTCCCCATCCTTATCTCCTTACCAATCCAAAAAATCATTTTCATCCCCCCATCCTTCTCTCCCTATCCATTCATCTTTATCCTCATCCCATCTCATAATCCCTTTTCATTGGTATCTAGCTATAGTCTTCTCCTCATGCAATCCAATGCCATCTATCTCACTGTCATCACTCCCACCTCTTTCACATATCTTTCCCATCTCTTATCACTTCTCATCACTTATCTATCCATCATGTCATCTTCCCGATTCATCTTTTGATGATTTGGATAGCTAGCCCATCCCTAAGCTTCACCTAATCCACAACTTATTCATATCACCACCATCCTATCCAATAGGTCTATTTTGTCTCATCCTATCAGTCCCATCATTTTATCCACTTATCCTGGTCATCTCATCATCCCTTATCCATCATTTTTCTTTGGTCTTTTGTCGAACTACGTTGCCCCTATGCTTTCACATAGGTAAGTTCGATCATTTGATCCACCCTAGGGGCTTTTCTTTTTTCGGTCTAGTCCTGCCATTTTTCTTTTGTCCATTTGGTCTCCATCATCCTCTTCTCGCTTTTATCCATGGGCATTTGTCAACCTTTTATAGAACTACGAGGGCTTTGTGCTTTCATGTAGGCAATGCTAATCTTTGATTGGACCCTAATCCCCCTAGGTCTTTAGGGTGTGTCAATCTCGTGTCTTGTCTCTCTTGTGTTGTGTCATCAAGTTATGCCCTTATCTAGTTGGTTCTTCATAAATGAGACCCACTCGTATCATGAGATCCAATCAGTTTTGAATATCCTGCATCATACCAATTTTTAAATTTAGTATCCATCTTTGGTCTCAACAAGATGCATCCTTCCTAACATACCTCATCAATCCCATCCATCCCCTTGATCCTATGGAAAAGGGCGTTTTGAAAGTGATTGCAATCTTTTGATACTTTTGGCTTTTATTTGTCATTTCAGCTCCCTAACACAACTTGTCAAGGCCACCATGATCTATCATATTATGGTGTGTTTTGATCGGTTAACATAGGGGAATACCTTGATCTTTTTGCTTTTTTGTTGTCTTCTGGGTTGTCCCACATAGTACCCACCAAGATCCTTGAGGTCTTGTGTTACGATGGGGCATCCTTTTGTGCTTGTGGTTATTCCAATGTCTAGCCTAACCAAGGTCTTTGTGACTTTGGGGTGTTGGAATATCCTTCTTGTCTATTGTATTTTTTTTTATGCATTAGAAACTGATCTGCCTTGGTTTCACATACCCTGGCACTTGGTGTCTTATGCTATAGCAAAAATCAATTCTCCAAAAATGGAAAATTGCATTAGGATTGCATTTCATGATCAATTTTATTGCATTTCATGATCTTTTCCTCCATATTTTTTTATTCTCTTCATCCATCTCACATCTCAATCCAATCCTCATCCCTTTAATCTAACACAAATCATCTAATCACATCCTTATTCTTGTTCCCAACCTTACTGCAAGCCTTGATCCAATCATCTTCATCGTCATCATCATTGGGATGTATCCTTCCCTATCCTTTGGTGTTGTTTTGGGATGTATCCTTCCTTCATCAACAACAATTTCATTAGGATATATCATTCCCTATCCTTGTGTTTTTTCTATATATATCATTCCCTCATTGACAACACTCCACCCATCATCAACCCATTTTGGCTTGTAGCTTGACTGGGGCAACATCACCTTTTTCCTTCCATCCATTTGTGCTTCCAAATCTCCTATCACTTATCATAATCTCTTATCCATCACTTTGCATCATCTTCCTCATTTACCCTTTCATCGTCTTATCCATTTCAAGAGCACACCTATGTTCTCTTCAACCTACATGTCCTCTCGAGGGGGAATCCCCAATCCCTAATCTTCATCTTCACCCTTATCATCTTTCTTCCTAGTCACTCTTTTGATGACTAGGGCATCTTTCTCAATCTAACCATCTTCTTTTGGGCTCTATATTTGAATATTCTTTGAAATGATGCTACTTTGTAAAACCATTTCAAAGAGGAGCAAAATGTAGACACCTAAATTTGGACCCTTACATTTATCCAAATCTATCCTTTTTCGTCTAAACATCCTCTTATTTGCATTAATTAAGTAATATTGCTATTATTTAATTAATACCCTTAAATTCTTCTAAATCCCTAAGGTATTTAGTTAATAATTAAATACCTTACCCTTTATTCCTCTTTTCCTCAAAATAATTAAATAAATAATACATTTATTTAATCCCTCACATGTCACATCCTCCATCGCTTTTCCTTAATCCTAATTCACCTCCTAATCCCATCATTATGGATGTGTACATTTCTAATCCATGATTAGGATGTGTCACATCCTCCAACTTTTGCAAGTTGGATCCTAATCTTCATTAGCCACTAATTGTCTTCTAATCATTAATTAGCTAGTCTAATTAGCCCGCCTTTAGTCAACTCTCCCCATCCCCCAAGGAATTTTTAATTCTTTTTTGTCTTCCCCATGTGAATTTAAAACTCACTTTAATTCCTCCAAAGTTCTCTTCCCCATGTGAATCATTGAGAAGTCACATCAGTCACATGGGTCAAGAACCTTCCATTATAAGGACCTTGTCTTATCCACAAGGTACTTCTCAGCTTTCTCCATAAGAACCTTGTCTTATTCACAAGTTGCTTCTCATGTGAATTTAAAATTCACATTTATTTCCCCAACCACTTCTCTCTTCCCCATGGAGATCTTTGAGAAATACTAAAATTCTTCATATGTCACTTTCCTCCCATATGGGAACAAGAAATTCCTTTTTAAGGAAATTTTCTCTCACCCCAAGGTACTTTCAAGTACCTCCACCTCATATGTCTCTTTTCCAACTCACTTGTCCTTGTGACACTTCATCCTCCACATGGAAAGATGTGAGGGCTTGTGAGTCATCAACTCACCACAGCCCTTCATCTTGTCCATGTTGGCAAGATCTCAACCGTCCAATTCCCAAGAGACTCTTCCCTTAAAATGGAAGAATTTTTCTCTCATTTACATTATTCACAATCACATTCAAGCATTCAAATTCAACTCTCAGACTCTCATACTCTCATCCACCATTATTGCATCCCTTCCATACACTTATCAAAATACCCACTTGAATCATTTGAATCTCCATCAAATCCTCATCATTTTGCATATCATTTTAGATCGTTTTCCATCAAGGAGCACACATTATCAAAAATCAAAGGGCCAACCAAGGTATCAACTCAAATGAAGGTATATATCTTGTTTATCTTTTCTTTTGTTTGAGTTCAACTAGGCTAATCATTGAGGTTGTGTAGTGTTGTTTTCTCCTTTGCATCATTATGTTTTGCATCACTTAGGATAGGTAAACTTCACTACATCACATTAGTTATTCAATACATTATATATAAATCTTCTTTTTCAATGGTGACAATTAATTGCACATTTTTAGCATATATATAACTTCAACTTATATATTTCTTATTTTAAGAATTTTTTATTTTATTTATTTTATTATGTTTTGTTAATTCATTTTTTTAGGAATAAATGGCACTTAGAAGACCTTCAAGTGAGTTGAAATCTATTGTGATTTACAACACAAAATATGATGAGGGCAATTGGATCCCAATGACCTTATCTATCAACTCCATGGTTACGATGAGGCCTTTATAGATTGGAAAACATAAGGTTAAAAAAAAATAATAATAATAATTTCAAATATCATTGGAAAGGAATGATCAAAGAGTTCAAAAAGATTCTAGGTGGTAAAAAGGTATCAGAGGTTAAAATTGCACATGTTTATGACAAGAAAGAGATGTTGAAAGAATCAATTGCAGAAAAAATAGACTTCTTTTGATTTGGCTCTAATTGTGAGTAAGAAATATTTTTGTACCAAAGTGAGAATGCTTTATAAATTGTTTATTTTAGTGCAATGTCATTTTTTATATTAAACATTTTTTTTTACTACTAATGAACATTTCATTCTTATAGGCTTGTATATTTCAAATTGGGAGGAGTGGGAACCTATTGAGTCAATTACAAGTACCTTCCAAGCTATTCATTTTGAAGTTGGAGAAATTATTTATGCTAGAAAGGACTCCACATGGTTGATCAAACAAGGGATATGGTTTTATAAATATACATATATCCTTCCAAGAACTGGTGCAACATATGGAAAACTTGAAGAGATTCCATTACCAATGCTTAATTCACTTGGATGGCCAAATATAGATCCTTCAACCATAGCTTCTTATTGCTACAAGAATTTTGAAGAGGTGCAAGCAGGTATGAAGTTAAAAGGAGGAAATCATGTCCACATTAGTGTATTCATGCCAATCAACATTTTCTGTCATATGTTCAAAACTGAGTCATCCATTCGGAGAACTAAAAAAACATATAGTATTCAATCACCTTCAAATAGATTGCTCAAGTCTTTATTTTGTTTCGAGTGGGACAAAAGAGTACACTATGAAAATGGTGAAGAAATAGAATGTAGATTGTCTCATGACACAATTTCCTTCAGGTAAATTTTTGTGTTTATTTTTTAGTAATTCTATTACTTATGATGTTTAATAGTTTTTATATAAAAATAGTTATATAGTTTTATATATTACTCAGGTATTGGATTTCAAGACAAATTTTATACATGAGATTCCAATTTCGAAGGTGGAGACATGTTCACCAATTGGGACAATGGACATGGATTCCAAATGACCAAGATGAAAATGATGAAACCCATTCTCCAAAAGTATCATTTGATATTTTGATGAATAAAATTCCTTTCAGATCTTTATCAATGGAAGAAAATTGGACATTGTTTGAAATAGGAAAATATTTGGAAATGGATGAAGAGCTCGGCAATTTCATATTTCTACATAATGGAAATAAGGTAGATTGGTTTTTTGTCATTACATATCTAGTTTTTTCAGTATTTTATTTCTTCATTGTGATGTATATGAATATACATTTTGTTAAATATAAAATACAAGGAACTAAAATCATTATTTTCTTCTAAATTTTCAGGTTGGCAAGCGTCGGGAAAATATTATTCTTTGCAAGGATTGTCTTCCTCTAGCAACATTAGAAATCAAAGAAAATTAAGAATAATTTCATGAAAGATTCACTATTAGACTTTTTAAATTTCTTTAGGATTTGAGTATTTCATAGTTTTAGTCTTATCAAGTCAAAGTATTCACTAATCATCATTCCAATGTAACTATGAATTGATCGATACATGTGATGTGAAGCATCCAATATTTATAAAACACTATGTAATTATACATTTATTTCCATATAATATAGTATCATGTTTTTTCTTCATCATTTCTCAATGAGCAAGATTGAATTTTTTCATTATATGTACTATGGTGATATTGAACTTTAAAATCCTTTATGAATTTGGAATTTACAAATTCTTCCTTAAGCATAATTTTCATAGCATCATGCATAAGTTTAAATCAATACATTTCATTATCATTATTTTTCTTGTTATAGTATTGTACACTAATAACATTTTGTTGTAAAAAAACACAAAATGGTTTAAATGGTTTTAGTGGTAGCTTCAAACTCAATATTATTTTTTGCTGCAATTAAAACACAGCTCATCATTTTTTAGCTACAATTAAAGCACAACTCATTTATTTCTACTTTAATGTTTTCACAATCTTGAAGGGAAAAATTTAGAGGTATTTCTACTGATAATGTTTTAGGTCAACATAAGCAAAGTGAGAATTTTCAAAGAACCATTAGGCACATTAGGTGAATCATACGTGTGCAGATGCTTACTTATACTATCACTGTCAAAACATATGCCATTTTCACAATCTTTCATTTGCACAAGAGACATTTCATTTTCCACCAAAGCAATGTTTCTTCTAGATGCATTATCTAACATCAGAAATTCTATCTCGGCTTGCATATTCTCTTTCTATTGTTTTTATGTATGTGGTGTTAGCAATGCAAGTGACTTATGGGGTGTTAGTAGTGCAAGTGACTTATGAGATAGGTTGCAATCTTTGTATGTAACATCACATAGAGGGAGGGAATTTTGTTTATTCTTTTGACCAAAGATGATAGAATTGAGAATTTGTTTCCAACCATCTACTAAAACTAATAGTTATGGTGTAGCAATTTCTTGCAATTTTAAAGATAGTGGATGAAGAAAATGTGATTGCAATAACATTAAGTAGTTTTCTAACCCCTTTTAAAACCTTTGTAACCACTTACAATGTTACTAATAGAGATTCAACCATTGATTCTATGACAGACCTATGAAATGTCCTTAGAATCCCCTGCATATTGTTATGTTGACTATCCTTTATTGACATATGTCTTGACACTCTATGGTATTTGAATCCTATAGGTCTCTGCTCTCATGGTGATGGTGTTTGGATTTCTTGTTGATCTTCTTACCACTATCTTAATCTAAATTCACTACCCCATCACTTCCTAGGGTGTTAGAGACCTTTTCTCTCTATTCACTGCTTCACTATCAAACAATCTTGTATGACTGTCAAATAGTTTTGTATGACTGGACCAAACTTGTTTTGTATCACAATGGCAATAGAATATGTTTATTTAGCAAAACCCTAAAGCCTAATAGATGTTTTCAATTATTTTTACTGTTATCATAGTCCTAGGGTCTATTTAAACTCTCTTTGATCCATACTTCATTCTAATCTACTGATTCAAACCCCTATCTAAGACTCCTTGAAAAACTCCTTGAGTGCGTTGAGCAAGAGAGTCCTTGTAGTCTTTGACTTGCTTTCCTTTGCATGTCTTGATTTGAATCCTAAATGTTTTTAACTACTGTCAACTACCTCCTTGATAGGTGGGTGGTTTTCAACTATCATAATATCTCCAAAACAAACTCTAAAAAGCTCTTAAACCTTCTACACAATGATAGGGCATGTGACCCTAATGAGTTTTGGTGTAGGAGCACCTTGGGATTTCATGCCTCCATGAGGAAATTTGTTAAATTATGCTTTAAAATTGCGTGTTTGATGCAATAAGTTCAATTAAGACCATTTTATATGTTTTTGATTCAGTATTAGGTTGTTAGGTGGTCTATGAAGTCATAATGCAAAAGTTGCTACATTGTTGTCAAAATTGTCAAAGTTATTATGACAACTTTTTGAAAATGTTGTAAAAGGTAGTTGTGGGTCAGTTGATGGTGAAAAAATGATGGTATGGGCATAAATAATACTTGTAAGCATGAATTCCAAGGTGGGGAAGAGTTTAAATGAAGAAAACAATAAATTTGCATGCTCAAAACTATGTTTTTCTTGCAGTTATAAATATTCTTTCATTCGGTATGGCCTTGTACTATATAGTACAGCCATAAAATTTAGTGTAAAAGTTTGATAACATTTTTATCTTTCTATTTCTTTTTTTTTGAGTGAATTTCATCATATTTTTCAAAAGTTATGATCAAATTAGTGTTGCCATTTCTAGATTTTCACTATAACAGTCAAATTGTTTTGCTTAGTACGACCTGGTATGGTACAATACATGCCTAAAAATTATTGGAAAGATGAATACATGAATCTAGTTTCATTTTCTTTTCGTTTGGTTCATTTTCATCAAGTTTTGAATGAGCTATGGTTATTTTATGGACTGAAATTTTCTAGATTTCTTTGTAACAGTCACATAGTAGCGTTTTGGACAGTTTTGTACAGATGAAACGTGATCTAAAACTTACATGGTTGGATAGAGGAGAGATTTAGATTTAATTTGGAAGTGATTAGAGGTCGATCCATTAAGTTTTAAGGAAGATATGCCAATTTTGGTGAAAACTGCCATAACCCTGTCCTAGGGTAACCCGAGAGCAATAAAGCTTCATATCTTGCATTTTAACAAATGGGTTCTCCTAATTTTGGGTTTGTAAGACTGTTTTGAACTTTTTTTCAAGGTTCTCCAAGTGGCTGGTGTTGGTGAAGATTTTTGGGAAAAATATTTGATGCCCTAGGCTGAAATTAGTGTTTTTGGAGCAAGTAAAGATGCTAGAGGTAAGGGTTTTGTAAAAACCATAAGAAGAACCTTGGGAAATGAATCTTTAAGCATGTGCAGACCTGTTGAAACATGTATGACTCATTGTTGAAGATTGATAGGCAGTGGAAGCATGATAACCAACAAGCACCCTCCCTTGGCATAGTAAAAGTTGCCTAAATTGTGATTTTGTGTTTTAACAGTTTTGTGCTCATAATCATTGTATGAAAGGATGTGATACAGTTACTTGTGTCTAATTTATTATGTTAACATGAGGATTTAAATTTTGGAAAATCTTTGTAAGAGTGTTGAAGAGATACTGAAGCCTAGTCCATGGATGTTTGAAGAAAGTTGTAACCTTGTTGTTTGGATGAATAGATTGTGAAGTTTATATTGAATTTGTTGATCAGGAAGAATGATGAGATTGAAATTGGTTAAGTCTCAAGTGTTGGACCTCTAATTTTTTCTACAATCAAAAGCATTTGGTTGAGTTGTGGCCTCATTAATGAGGTAAAGCATTGACATTGCCTCTAAACTTGAAGAATTTGTTTTATGAACCTGACATTGGCGTGTCTTTCCTGTTATAGCTAACATGCATATGGAAAGCAATCATCTATGTATAGAGGGGGTGCCTAAAAGAAAACTCAAGTCAGGTTCTAAACAAAGCAAAAATCCAAAACAGTAGGTCATGGCAAAATAGAAATAACAAATTGCTAAAAGTGTAACAAAATTTGATTTTTCCAACATAATTATGGGTTTCATATTCAGTAGGGTGTCTTTGAAAATCAACAAAGTAGTGATCCTAATTCACCCCTTTTAGAAAATTCCCTATCAATCTTTGTCAAGAGTGACTAAATTCTAAAGAATTTTCATTAGATATCAGTAGCAGATTTAGTTTGGGAATTTCCATTATATCAGGAGTGAATTTTATCATTGAAGAGGTCTTTTATTGTGACTTACAACAATATTCATTAAACATTTAAACTTCTACAACAGTGTTTATCATCAAAAAGCACCTAAGATCAACAGGATTTTGTCATCATTTCAACCAAGTTTTTAGAAATATGACAATAGTCTTTCAAACATGTATAACAACTATGTGCAATGTCTTTGGTTTCAATCATATATCTGCAAGGTTAAAACATTTGCAATAAGCATATTTTCAGTGGCAGTAACCCACTAAAGGGTAGGGACATCCATTAAAGATTATATTATTCTCTTCTTCTCTTTCATCTTGCGTTGACTTCTCTTACAATAACATCAATACTATTCATACTTGTAAGTTTTTTCTTTTGGTTAAGTCTATAAAGCATGAGCCTATAGAACCAATGACTCATTTGGATCAATGGGTTAGATGGTACTGATCCTCCACCATGTTGAGTAGACCTATGATAAGCAATCCTTGCTAGATTATGAGACTTCTCCATTCCTTGTGTATTCCAAATGCTCAAGTTCCATACTCTTTAGCAAACCAAGGACCATGCACATAGAGAATGTGCTGAAAAACACCAAGGGAAAAGAAAATAATTAGAACCTAATACAAATTACACTAGATTATTTATATAAAACATATAATAAATTAAAAAATCATATGAATTCTTACCATGTAATGAGTGATTTCATTTTCTCCCCATGCTAGAAGAAAATCCTTTGTAAACTTTGTTACAACTTCAATAAATTGTGTATCATCACCTTCAATGAATCTTTCCTTGTTCATCAAAGGGAACAAAGATGATAATGAACTCCATGCCTTTATTTTCCTTAGCTGAGAGGAACCTTTTTCATTTCGATCATCCTCTACATTGATCAGATCCTTATATATTTCCCATTGACCCCTTCTACTTTTTGGTAGTCTAACTTTTTAATAAAATGTCGAAGCCTTATCACCTCCCATTGATGGCTTTGATGGAACATTACCACGAGCCCCTAAACGTTTCATATCTTTTTCAATATGAACATTACCTCCATGTAGCCCTACATCTGACAATACCCTTTCAATTGATTTAATGGATTTTTCTGCCTCCTCTTTTGGTTTTTTGTTCCATGCAAATAAAATTGATAAATAAACAAGTTTATCAATTATTCTTACAAAAGCATGAAGAGTGCATATGTGTACTCTTTTGAGTGGAATTTGGAGAATTGGCTTTAAATTTGGATCAACTTCATCTCTATTAGGGTGTAATCCTTGGTCACAACTTAATATACCTTTACAAAATCTTCCATTTAATTCTTTTGACTTGTCTCGAGAATGCATGCAATAAATGCAACTATGCTTTGCATTTGCTCCATGACTGATATTATACATGCATTTCAATGTTTTCAAATCAGCAGCCATATGCCATTCAACATTATATGATCCATACCCATCAACATACAGTTTCTCTCCCATCATATGAGAGGAAATCATGGATGGTATCTCAATTTGCTCAAAAACCCATTTTAGATCTTCATAACATTCCTTGTTTACTCTAAATAGGCCAAGCCACCAAATGTGATTCTCTGATTGTACAGGAAAATATGTTTCATTAGTAACATGAATATTTGGATTGCTCTATTCATTAGGGTAATTGACACTCTTTCATACTTGACATTGTTTATCAATTCCATCTCATCTAATTTTAGGACAAATACAAGTTTTCCATTTGCCTCCTCCACTGAAATATCATAATACCTTACTATAGCTTGTAAAAAATTTTCAGCTTCAAACCAAACATTGTTTGTTGGATTTAAAGTAATTGAGACTTCCCTTCCAATATGTGTTTGTCATTTCCTTTGAGAATTATCCTTTGATGCTTGGATGTGAAACATATTTCCAACAAAATCTTGAACTTCTTTGTTCTTGTTAGACTGTTCCACTCTAACATGAGATGGGCGAGGCAAAAATACCTTAGTGATCCCAACATTTAATATTCCAGTCTGTAATGCCTTAAAAATTTCTTCATATCCCCTCCTACTAATTACTGCATTGTCACATGCCCCTTGCACATCATTAGCATTAATTGAACATGATAAATCTTTTATTATCTCATCAACCAAAGCTTTTCTTAATGTAGCACATTGAGGTTGATGAAGCATTGCCAATATCTCATCTTTTTTAAATAAACTCTTCATAAGTGAGGCTAAGTTATGGCTTCTATCTATAGTTCTCTCAATTTTTGTAGAATCAATTATACTTTTCATAGCTTGAACTCTCTTTTTGAAATCACCACCTAAAGATACTAGAGACACAATACTATTTAACTTTTTGATTCTCATCCTTCCTCCTAAAGGAGTTATCTTCATTTTTCTAATAGTTTTATTGAGAGCTTCAACTTTGAACTTCAAATCCTTATTTTCCTTCTCCAATAATGAGATTTCTTGAACCATTGTATTTCAAACTTTCCAATGTTCAATAGACTCATGTTCTAACCTTTTGTTCACTTCAACTAAATTAGAGACTGTATTATCCATTTCATGCATCTTATTTTCTACAAAATTTATTTTTTTCTCATTTTTTTCTTTGTTTCCTTCAAGCCTCTTGTAGTACACTAACAATCCACTTTCCCCATTGCATACAAATTTCATAAGCCCAGTAATAGTATCAAACTTAGGATAATCATTATTTTTAGGATCAAGAGGCTACAAATTTCCCTTAGTCCATATATCTATATGTTTTTTTCCCAATATTCTCAAATTGTTTTCATCTATATTATAATTCTTCATTGTATTTCATTTTTGATATGGCTGCATTTCTTCATCCGACTCCACTCGCAACATATATGAATTCTTCATTTTTCACTTCTTTAAAATTGTATCCGCCTATTATACAACAAAAAATATTTCAATCATTCTATGACATATCATATGGAGATTATTCTAAAGAAGTTGTATTGAAATTATTTTGAAAAAGATTGAAGAAGTTGTAATGAAATTATTCAAAATACTCTTAAAAATTCAAACGAAATAATTATTAAAAAGAAAACAAAAATCTTCCTCACCTTTTTGTTTTCTAATTTGTTTGTACTTTATCCAAATAATTAGAACAAATTGTTTTTGAAAGTTTAAATTAATGGATATTTTAAATTCAACCTCAATTTTTTCCCTCTACAAATTCTTCCCTCCACAATTTGAAATCAAATTTTTCCCTCAATTTTTTCTCTCCACTTATTTAAATTTTATATAGTTCAAAAAATTCATCATAAATCTAAGTATATTTAAAACTAGTATATTTATATTTTAAAAAATATATCTAAATATGGTACAAATTCTTCCCTCCACAATTTGACATCAAATTTTTCCCTCAATTTTTTCTCTCCACTTATTTAAATTTTATATAGTTCAAAAACTTCATCATAAATCTAAGTATATTTAAAACTAGTATATTTATATTTTAAAAAATATATCTAAATATGGGAGAGACATCTTCTCAAGTTTTGTCCATGCTTTTTGTTTTCATTAGCTTTTCTAATTTTTTTATTTTTTCCACTTTCAAAAAAAATTTCCATTAGTTTCATAATTTTTTTAATTTTCTCCACTTTTTTGCTTCAACCATTTCTAATTTCTTTTTTGGTTTTTATTTTTTTTCTAATTTCGTTTTTGGTTTTTTATTTTTAAATTTTTTTTTTCTATATATTTACACAAACAAAATGAGTGCTCTCATCTCCACCTGTAGAATGCCTATCGACATAATTATTAAACTTGTTATAAACATATTTAAAATAATAAATCTAAATCTATAATATGAAATTTGATTTAATATATAAAATTTATATAAAATAAAATATTAAGTATAAAATAAAATATACTTTACCACTATTTATGTTGAGAGGCACTCTACAATCTTTGTGTAAATATATAGCAAAAATTTAAAAAACAAAAAAAAAAATGGAAAAAAAAAGCAAAAGAAATTAAAAATTGTTCTCACAAAAACTATGAACCAAATAAATTGGAATAAATTAAAAAAAACCAAAAATAAATTGGAAAATAAAATAAAACCAAAAAACAAATTAGAAAACACAACTATGGAAAAAATAATTGAAAAAATAAAAAATAAAACCAAAAAATTGCAAAGGAAAGAAATGAGGCAACTGAAGAGATCATGTGGAAAAAGATATCCTCAAAGATATTTCTTTTTAAATATAAATATACTATTATAAAACCTATAAATTTGTTTATTTAAATAACGCATATAACATAATAAATCCATATATATATATATATATATA
Organism: Sequoia sempervirens; assembly: GCA_007258455.2. NCBI lineage: Eukaryota > Viridiplantae > Streptophyta > Pinopsida > Cupressales > Cupressaceae > Sequoia > Sequoia sempervirens. The sequence goes on from VDFB02072633.1 coordinate 88,118, forward strand.
TATATATATATAAAATACTAAATTAAAATAAAATATCTAAAATTACTTTTACTTTGCCACTTTTTAAATGAAAAACAAATAATTTTAAAAAATAAATAATCAAGAAAAGAAAGTGAATTTGACATTTTTAATAAATTATAATAGAAATATAAGTTACCAAACTTGAGTTGAAGAGTTTTTAAATAAAAAATAAACAATGAAGAAAGTGAACTTGAGTTTTTTAATAAATTATAATAGAAATATATGTTACCACTTTTAAAAAATCATGGACTTCAGTTTTTTAAGGAATTATAATAGAAACATGTGTCCCCACTTAACTCATGTAGTTAAGTAATTTATATTTTTTATATTTAAATACTTTGTATTATATGAGATAATTTTTTCTTTTTTAGAGTTCCTTAGAAGGCCCATTTTTTATGTAAATTCTTTTTTTTTTTCCCACACACATAAATAGCATGTGAAGTGTTGTGGAAGGGGTAGATTCATATAGTTTTTGACACCAAAAAGCATAAGAGAAGAAGATTGAGTCATAATTAAGTAGTGACACTCATACTAAGAGTCATCATAATGGAAAAACCTTGAGAGGTTTAAGACACAAGGGACTATCCTATAAGAAAGCATGAGATCATCAAGGTAAAGAGGTTTCAATGCAAGGTTTTAATGACATGATGTGAGGACAATTAGACCAAGACACATTGACAGTTTCAAAGGAACAATAACAAGGAGGGGCAAAAATAACCCTTTATGACTATGAGTGTGTCAAAAGGGGAGAGTTAATCAAGGGTTAATAGGTCAACATCAAGTCAACTTCATGCACAATTATAAAGGAAGACACCAATATTATCAAAAAGAGTGCAAGGAAAAACCCTAAAAAAATATTACCTTGCAAAAAAAGTGTGAAGGAAAACAAATTTATGACAATATAGTGATAGGAAATATCAAAATTTAATAATGAAGGACAAAAATAGCAAAGACCTAATTATCTTGAGACTCCTCACAAGCACATCATCAAGCATATTCTTTTACAAAGATAAGTGGCCTTCACTCTTAGTTATCATGCACTTAGAGGTAGTTTTGGCCCCTCACGTAGAGGCCCTCATTGTCTAGCCCGAAAGTTTAAGGGGTTTTGATCTTAAAATTATGCAAGGTAAATGCAGAAGCGAGTCCACGACATGGAGGTTTTGCGCCCAGGCAAAAAAATGAAATTGACTTTACAAAATAGAATCCCAAGCCTAAATTTAAAATGGGATCACGTTAGAAATTTTCCAAACATAGAAATTTCACAAAAAGGAGAGTTTTCAAAATGGGATCCCATTTTAGCTTTCTATTTTGGAAACTTCAATTTTTTGAAAAATTCCATTTCGAAAGTTTTTCAAAATGGGATCCCATTTTGAAAACTTTTTACTGATACAAACTTCAATTTTGAAAAAATTCCATTTTTGAAAGTTTCAAAGCGAGATCTCATTGAAAACATTTTACAAGACTCCGTTTTGGTAATTTTCAAAACGGGATCCCATTTCGTAGAACCATAAAAAATATTTTTTATTATGAAACGAGATCCCATTTTTTAAATTATGAATTTTTGGGCGAGTTTTTGGCTTTTTTTTGGTTTGAGAAATGGCTTGGGGACCCAAACCTAAGCTTTGGACCTGGTTTGACCTGCAACTTGAAGGTCCCGTTAATGTCATAGGAAAATAGTGACTTTGGACATATGTCTGAAGACCTATTTTGCAGAATTTTTTTACGAAATTAAAACCCATTATAGATGAGACAGTAAAGATTCCAAATATGTAATTTTTTTAATAATTTGATTATTTTTTCTATTTTTCAATTAATTTCTAATGAAACTAGCCCATAAACTTGAATTATTAGGGGTTTTTAGTATTTTAATAACTTTTGATCAACATAACATTTTGACGAACGGATTGCATGAGAACAAACTTTAGACAATTCTTTTCAATTTAAAAAAAAAGAATAAAAAAATGATAAGTTTAGGTCATCTTATGCGTGTCATACATGACGATTTTTCAAAATGACAAATATGCCTATCAAAATTTAACCAAAAAAAATCAATAAAAATTACAAAAAAAAATATAAAAGCAAGCACAGTGAGTCACAAATATTTTCCCAAAGTTTAGAAAATCACGATAATTTAGGTCAAAATATGGATGTGGTACATGTGCATGGTATGGTAAAAAAAAGTGACTTTTTAAATAGTGGTTTTAAGGCAGCCTATTGAAACTCAATTTGTACAATCTAGGTATTGAAATAAATTATATATTTGGAAACTAGACTCCGAGCACTACATTTTATGATTAGTGACTTTTTTAAAGATTTCATCTCTAAGTGCTTCAAATTTTAAGGTCAAATGTATCAAATACTGAAAATCGGGGAAAACACTTCCACTTTTTGGCCAAAAAGTGAACTCAACTTCTTGCTAGCACCCTGCAAATTGGGGTAGTTTGAGGCCCTACAATAAAGGGTTTGTTGCCTTATATGCCCATCTAGTTGAAGTTCCATGTAAAGTGTTTAAAGGGCAGCTCTTTCAATCATTTTCATGTTCTTTTTTGGAGGATTAGTTCTAGTTCAGTTGAAACACACTTTGAGGAGTTAAACAAAAGTTTTAGAGGACAATAGTTCAAGTCAACTCCTTTTCACCAAAGGTTGTATGAGTTCACATTTAGTTCAACTCTCCTTGCACATTCAACATCTTCCATGAGGTGCAACCTCTTTTAGCTAAAGAGATTTTCTATAAAGCAAAATATTTCAACTCTTTTGAGTTAGTTGTTTCATTCCTCTTTCTACTTTATGCAAAAGAGATGTATTGTAACTCATTTTGAGATTAATAGAGTAGTAAATTTAGGTATTCTAAAGAATATTTTCAAATTTGTATCAGCAAAAGCTTCAATTATTTCAATAAAACCAACAAGTTTTTCCTTCTCTAAATTCTTGTGTTGAGTGTTTTGTGGATGATTTGATCTATTTTTTGTGACTATCTATGCAAATCCTTGAATTATGTCTCATTGCAAAGCATTTATATACTAGAATAAGCAAGAATTATATAGGTCATAGGTTGTATTATTTCTTTTAGTAGTTGTAGCTATGAAAACTTCTATTTTTCCTTTAAGAACTTGGAGAACAACCTTTCTATGAAAAACTGTTGTGTGAGCTTGTGAAAGGTGAGTTGTACATAGGTAAGCTAAATTTTTTAGAAAAGTTGTAAGTTGAAACATCAAGTATAAGTCTTGGATTTTTGGTACACTTCCTCCTAGGATCAACAACTTTTAAGTTTCAGTTCTTCCATCCCTTTTCTTGATCAAAGTAGTAGTTTTTAGGAGGTTCATCAGGGGAACCACCTCGCTCTAGAGGTTCATCTTTGCCTCAAACAACCCATAACTTGAAGATGGTCCAATGTTTCAAATGATAGATGAGTTTTAGACTTGGCTAAGGGTGTTATCCTCATGACAACAACATCCATATGGATGCCATCATGTTGCTACAAATTGAGTGGGCTACCCCTATTAAAAGGCACTAAGAGTTGATTTCTAGGTGCAACCATAGAAACCAAAGGTGCCTAATTCCTTGGAATGTGATAATATTTTCTTCCTAAGGGTGGTGGGGTGAAGCCACAATAGTGGTTTACAATTTGATGGAGGAAGGAAAACTCACAAAAAATGAGCCCATGGAAAAAAAATTGATTTTGGGGGTTCAAACGAACCAAAAAAATGTTCGGTCGAACTAGGGTTCGAGTGAACCAAATTAATTCATGCATGGACAATTTTTTTTTGAAAAACCTCTTCTGGGAAGGGGGTTCGGTCGAACCTGGGTTCGACCAAACCTAGGTTCGAGCAACCCCTAGGGGTTCA
>VDFB02072633.1:92083-131446 GCA_007258455.2 Sequoia sempervirens
TGTGAAATTTTCTAAAATGGCACAATATGACAATTTTTGAAAACTACCAAATCTGGAAAAATTTGGTTGTCAGCACCTTACGTCATCTAGTTAAACCCATGTACTTGGTTTGAAATCAATCCCATCACATCCTACAATCATCCTAATTTGAGCTTCAATCTAATCCTAATATGATTTCTAATCCAATCCCAGTTTGAGCTTAACCTAAATCCTAATTTGAGCTTTAGTCCATCTACATCCAAGATCTTTTGATATCGAAACAAATCTTTAGATCCCCTTTAATCTTCCTCCAATCCACCCTATTTATCCTTTCTCTGTCCCTTTCTTTCCTTCTAATTTTTCATTCCCATCTTTTCAATTCGTATCCATCCCATCCAATATCATGAATCCTTACCCTCCATCAATGCAACCAAAATAGCAATCAAGGGAAATCCTAATTACATTAACGATGATAACAAGAGTCTTGTTGATCAAGAGGTATATGACATAGATCCCCTTGATACTATAATTTCTAGTAAGCTTTCCCCAACTACTTTCCAAACTCCAATCACTCATCCAAACTATCCCATTATGCCTTCATCCACACCTAATAACACTCCTTATGCTACCTCTGACAAAGGATATAAAGTATCTTCCCCATCTGCATATTCATCATACCCTTCTTCCACATCATTTTCTTATCCAACACCCACATCCTCTTATCCCAATCTATCATCACAATCTTCTCATCCTAATCTACCATCCTAATACTCCTATTACAATCCCCCATCCATGTCCCCCTATCCTAATCCTCCTTACCAATCTGCCCATCCTAATCCTACATCCACACCTTTTTATCTTAATATTGCACCCCCATCAACCTATCCTAATCCAACCTCCACATCTTCCTATCCTAATCCACCATCCACGTCCTCCTATCTTAATACACCATCTACATCAACCTATCCTAATCAGACATCCCAATCTTTTTGTCCTAATCAATTATCCCAATACCTCTACTGCAATCCCCCACCCACATCTTCTTATCCCAATCCACCACCTACATCCTCTTATCCCAATCCACCATCCACTTCTTCCTATCCTAATCCACCATCCCAATCTTCCCAACCAAATCCTCCTCCCCACTATCCTTACTACAATCCACTAGCCACATCCTCTTGTTCTAATCCACCATCCCTATCCTCCTATGTCACTCCATCTTCCACTCCACCATGTCCTAATCCTCCATCTACTCCCAGTCCTACATCCAATTCCCTTCCTCCATCTAATATTAGTCCACCAATCCATAATCCTAGTCCTCCATCCATCCAAAATCCTTCATCCACTCCTACCATGCCATCTAAGTCTAGAGTATGCACAATTCTCACTCCAAAAGTTCTCCAAGGACTCATGGCAAAGAAGACATCCCCAACTCCATGTCATGAAGTCATGGAACAATGCCATCCCAATCCTTCATCCACGGTCATTAGTAATGAGACCCTTCTCCATCCAACACCTATCATTGTTGTTACCACCCCTATCACCACTCAAACTGTTGAAACCATCACACCCACTGAATCCATTGAACACCCATCTCCTACTCTGAGAGCCATCGAACCCATCGATGATAACCAAACCCCATCACCATCTTCTACTCCTAGATCCACCCAATCCAATGAAGACACTCAAATCCAATCCACTCCTACTCTAGATCCACCAAATCCAATGAAGACACCCAAACCCAATCCACTCCTCCCACTCCTAGTAGCACCAAAATCCATTCCCATGAACTTCATGAATCTTTCATCCCCCCATCTCTCCTACTTGAAGAGTTCCTCCAAAACTCCATTATCATGCCTCCCACACACAATGAGTCATGCGAAGAGCTTTATCCAAAGCATACCAACATATCCCCCTCTCCACATCAGGATGCTGCCACCCCATCCAGTCCATCTCAAGATCATAGTCTCCCATCCATTCCATCCTATGATCCCCTTGTCACTCAAGATTCCACCACTCCATCTCATGAGCCCTTATCTCCATCTCCATCGTATGAGCCCTTCTCACCCACTACCACAAATCTAGATCTTATCATATCACCTAATCCCTCTCTTTATCCCTTACCACTCACTCCTCCTGATCAAGATGTTGTTACCCCTTCATCTCCATCCCATGATCCTCCATCATCACCTAAACCTACTATCCCCACATCACTTTTATATCCCCTTCATACTCTCACATTTTTCCATGGTGGTCTCCTTGCAGAAGAAAAACAAAGCATATATACCACCCATCATCCTTCACCTAATAATGGACTTGCATCATTCTTCCAGAATAACAAAAATCCTATCATGGATCAAATGCTCAAGAACATTAACTATCAAGGAAAAGGTTTAGGCCTCCATGGGCAAGGTATTTTAGAGCCCATCCAAGTCAAAGAACACTCCTATATGCAAGGTCTCAGATGTACTACTCACGAATCACAATCCAAAAATTTTGGTACAACCTCCACATACCCTCAACAACCCTCTTCTAAAAGAATAAGAGGCTCCTCCCATCACTCCACCAGATCATTTGTTGTCATCCCCCCTCCTCCATTGTATCACCTCAAAACAACCATCCACATTCCTCCATTTTCTCCATCCATTTTGGGTCCTTACATCCCTCCATCCACCATCTCCCATCCTTCATCTCCTCCATCCATTTTTGGGTCCTTATGTCCCTACACCCACCATCACACCTCCTCCAGGTACTAAGTCCATTTTTGGCCCTTATACCCCAAAATCATCTCCTCCATCTCATCCTATTCATCCTTTTATCCATCCATCACCTATCCATATCACCCATCATCAACATCCCACTATCATGTTCCCTAATTAGGATCAAAAAATGCATGTACCCACACATCCTCCATCCACATATCATCCTCAAATTCCTACCTCCATCACTCCATTCATGTTTTCCCCACCTCATCCATCTCCTAACACCCATCCCATTGCTATCGAAAGCATTGTGGAAGCTAAAATAAACATGCATAAATCCAAACGTCCACATGAATCTAAAGCTCCTCATGTCCCCTTAAAAATACATGTTGAAGAAAAGAAAAATAAAATCCAAAATCCAAATCAAACCCACAGGCCACAGAGGCCCACCAAAGCAAAGATCAAAACCATGTGGATTCCAAAGAAAAAAGATGCAATGCCTTCAAATGAAAAATCTGTAACAACATCTAAATTTGCTAATCCTAACGCTACACATTCTCATCCACCATTTCCTAAATCTATTTTGATTCCTTATGTCCCAAAATTCACTATCCCATCTCCTCCATTATCCCCACATCATCCATCCATTAATCCTCCTATCATTTCACATCCACCACCATATGTGCCAATGTTGGTCTTGAACTCATCGCCCCATCAAAAACCTACCCCATCATTCCATCCATGCCATTTCCAACATCCCATCCATCATCCCACATATCTCCCGCATCATATCCCTTTAATCCATTCTCTTGCATAATCCATTTATTCTAATAAGGTTGTACCAACATCCAATAGTCATTACACACATGGGATCTTAATACCTCATATGGAACTTGATGCTTGAGTCCTTCATCCATCTCCTTATTACATGTCTTCTAATCCACTTATCCACATCCCTATCTTTATCCATCTCCATCCACATTCTATCCAAAAATCCAAAAAAGTCAAAAAAGTCAAGAAAAGGTCGAAAAAGTCAAAAAATTAAAGAGAAAAAAATTTGTCTAATGGTAAAAACTTGGAAAACAAGCACCTTGTATAAGTACTATGATGAAAACCTAACAAACAGGCATCATGTGTAAATCTCCATCCATCTCTTTCCACACTTGGGGGAAGTTTCCTGATATGCATTCCCTCCATCCTACTATGCATCCCTTCCATCCATCTCCTCCATCCCATCTATCTTCCACATTCTAGCCATCATATCCCATTTATCTCCAATACTTCCATACTTCTTGTGATCTTGATAAAGACAAGGGCACCTATCTATACATGCATTGGACACCTCTTGGAATATATTCCCCTCATCCATACACTATCTTAATCCTTCTCCACATCTATCTGCCTTCTTTATCCACTCGTCATACTACCATTAGTCTTCTTTCCTTATCCAGGCATCCAATCTACTTCCATCTCCCTCCCTCATCCACCTATCACATCCTCCTCCATTTATCTCCTTTATCTTCCCATCCACTCGTCTTTCGTCCCTCCTACCTCATCAAGCATGACATATCTAGAGTGGGGGAATCTATCTTCCTTTGTGATATAGTCCTTGGAGATATTATTCATCCATCATGGCAATCTCTTCCATCTCCCCATCCTTATGTACCTATCCATCATAGCCTCCCTTTCACCTCCCCATCCTTATCTTCTTGTCTGTCTATCATAGCATCCCTTCCATCTCCCCATCCTTAAACTCCTATCCCTATATCATAACATCCCTTCCATCTTCCCATCCTTATCTTCCTATCCATCCCTACCCATCCAAAAAATATTTTCATCTCCCCATCCTTATCTACCTATCAATCCATCATACAATCCCTTTCAGCTCCCCATCCTTATCTCCTTACCAATCCAAAAAATCATTTTCATCCCCCCATCCTTCTCTCCCTATCCATTCATCTTTATCCTCATCCCATCTCATAATCCCTTTTCATTGGTATCTAGCTATAGTCTTCTCCTCATGCAATCCAATGCCATCTATCTCACTGTCATCACTCCCACCTCTTTCACATATCTTTCCCATCTCTTATCACTTCTCATCACTTATCTATCCATCATGTCATCTTCCCGATTCATCTTTTGATGATTTGGATAGCTAGCCCATCCCTAAGCTTCACCTAATCCACAACTTATTCATATCACCACCATCCTATCCAATAGGTCTATTTTGTCTCATCCTATCAGTCCCATCATTTTATCCACTTATCCTGGTCATCTCATCATCCCTTATCCATCATTTTTCTTTGGTCTTTTGTCGAACTACGTTGCCCCTATGCTTTCACATAGGTAAGTTCGATCATTTGATCCACCCTAGGGGCTTTTCTTTTTTCGGTCTAGTCCTGCCATTTTTCTTTTGTCCATTTGGTCTCCATCATCCTCTTCTCGCTTTTATCCATGGGCATTTGTCAACCTTTTATAGAACTACGAGGGCTTTGTGCTTTCATGTAGGCAATGCTAATCTTTGATTGGACCCTAATCCCCCTAGGTCTTTAGGGTGTGTCAATCTCGTGTCTTGTCTCTCTTGTGTTGTGTCATCAAGTTATGCCCTTATCTAGTTGGTTCTTCATAAATGAGACCCACTCGTATCATGAGATCCAATCAGTTTTGAATATCCTGCATCATACCAATTTTTAAATTTAGTATCCATCTTTGGTCTCAACAAGATGCATCCTTCCTAACATACCTCATCAATCCCATCCATCCCCTTGATCCTATGGAAAAGGGCGTTTTGAAAGTGATTGCAATCTTTTGATACTTTTGGCTTTTATTTGTCATTTCAGCTCCCTAACACAACTTGTCAAGGCCACCATGATCTATCATATTATGGTGTGTTTTGATCGGTTAACATAGGGGAATACCTTGATCTTTTTGCTTTTTTGTTGTCTTCTGGGTTGTCCCACATAGTACCCACCAAGATCCTTGAGGTCTTGTGTTACGATGGGGCATCCTTTTGTGCTTGTGGTTATTCCAATGTCTAGCCTAACCAAGGTCTTTGTGACTTTGGGGTGTTGGAATATCCTTCTTGTCTATTGTATTTTTTTTTATGCATTAGAAACTGATCTGCCTTGGTTTCACATACCCTGGCACTTGGTGTCTTATGCTATAGCAAAAATCAATTCTCCAAAAATGGAAAATTGCATTAGGATTGCATTTCATGATCAATTTTATTGCATTTCATGATCTTTTCCTCCATATTTTTTTATTCTCTTCATCCATCTCACATCTCAATCCAATCCTCATCCCTTTAATCTAACACAAATCATCTAATCACATCCTTATTCTTGTTCCCAACCTTACTGCAAGCCTTGATCCAATCATCTTCATCGTCATCATCATTGGGATGTATCCTTCCCTATCCTTTGGTGTTGTTTTGGGATGTATCCTTCCTTCATCAACAACAATTTCATTAGGATATATCATTCCCTATCCTTGTGTTTTTTCTATATATATCATTCCCTCATTGACAACACTCCACCCATCATCAACCCATTTTGGCTTGTAGCTTGACTGGGGCAACATCACCTTTTTCCTTCCATCCATTTGTGCTTCCAAATCTCCTATCACTTATCATAATCTCTTATCCATCACTTTGCATCATCTTCCTCATTTACCCTTTCATCGTCTTATCCATTTCAAGAGCACACCTATGTTCTCTTCAACCTACATGTCCTCTCGAGGGGGAATCCCCAATCCCTAATCTTCATCTTCACCCTTATCATCTTTCTTCCTAGTCACTCTTTTGATGACTAGGGCATCTTTCTCAATCTAACCATCTTCTTTTGGGCTCTATATTTGAATATTCTTTGAAATGATGCTACTTTGTAAAACCATTTCAAAGAGGAGCAAAATGTAGACACCTAAATTTGGACCCTTACATTTATCCAAATCTATCCTTTTTCGTCTAAACATCCTCTTATTTGCATTAATTAAGTAATATTGCTATTATTTAATTAATACCCTTAAATTCTTCTAAATCCCTAAGGTATTTAGTTAATAATTAAATACCTTACCCTTTATTCCTCTTTTCCTCAAAATAATTAAATAAATAATACATTTATTTAATCCCTCACATGTCACATCCTCCATCGCTTTTCCTTAATCCTAATTCACCTCCTAATCCCATCATTATGGATGTGTACATTTCTAATCCATGATTAGGATGTGTCACATCCTCCAACTTTTGCAAGTTGGATCCTAATCTTCATTAGCCACTAATTGTCTTCTAATCATTAATTAGCTAGTCTAATTAGCCCGCCTTTAGTCAACTCTCCCCATCCCCCAAGGAATTTTTAATTCTTTTTTGTCTTCCCCATGTGAATTTAAAACTCACTTTAATTCCTCCAAAGTTCTCTTCCCCATGTGAATCATTGAGAAGTCACATCAGTCACATGGGTCAAGAACCTTCCATTATAAGGACCTTGTCTTATCCACAAGGTACTTCTCAGCTTTCTCCATAAGAACCTTGTCTTATTCACAAGTTGCTTCTCATGTGAATTTAAAATTCACATTTATTTCCCCAACCACTTCTCTCTTCCCCATGGAGATCTTTGAGAAATACTAAAATTCTTCATATGTCACTTTCCTCCCATATGGGAACAAGAAATTCCTTTTTAAGGAAATTTTCTCTCACCCCAAGGTACTTTCAAGTACCTCCACCTCATATGTCTCTTTTCCAACTCACTTGTCCTTGTGACACTTCATCCTCCACATGGAAAGATGTGAGGGCTTGTGAGTCATCAACTCACCACAGCCCTTCATCTTGTCCATGTTGGCAAGATCTCAACCGTCCAATTCCCAAGAGACTCTTCCCTTAAAATGGAAGAATTTTTCTCTCATTTACATTATTCACAATCACATTCAAGCATTCAAATTCAACTCTCAGACTCTCATACTCTCATCCACCATTATTGCATCCCTTCCATACACTTATCAAAATACCCACTTGAATCATTTGAATCTCCATCAAATCCTCATCATTTTGCATATCATTTTAGATCGTTTTCCATCAAGGAGCACACATTATCAAAAATCAAAGGGCCAACCAAGGTATCAACTCAAATGAAGGTATATATCTTGTTTATCTTTTCTTTTGTTTGAGTTCAACTAGGCTAATCATTGAGGTTGTGTAGTGTTGTTTTCTCCTTTGCATCATTATGTTTTGCATCACTTAGGATAGGTAAACTTCACTACATCACATTAGTTATTCAATACATTATATATAAATCTTCTTTTTCAATGGTGACAATTAATTGCACATTTTTAGCATATATATAACTTCAACTTATATATTTCTTATTTTAAGAATTTTTTATTTTATTTATTTTATTATGTTTTGTTAATTCATTTTTTTAGGAATAAATGGCACTTAGAAGACCTTCAAGTGAGTTGAAATCTATTGTGATTTACAACACAAAATATGATGAGGGCAATTGGATCCCAATGACCTTATCTATCAACTCCATGGTTACGATGAGGCCTTTATAGATTGGAAAACATAAGGTTAAAAAAAAATAATAATAATAATTTCAAATATCATTGGAAAGGAATGATCAAAGAGTTCAAAAAGATTCTAGGTGGTAAAAAGGTATCAGAGGTTAAAATTGCACATGTTTATGACAAGAAAGAGATGTTGAAAGAATCAATTGCAGAAAAAATAGACTTCTTTTGATTTGGCTCTAATTGTGAGTAAGAAATATTTTTGTACCAAAGTGAGAATGCTTTATAAATTGTTTATTTTAGTGCAATGTCATTTTTTATATTAAACATTTTTTTTTACTACTAATGAACATTTCATTCTTATAGGCTTGTATATTTCAAATTGGGAGGAGTGGGAACCTATTGAGTCAATTACAAGTACCTTCCAAGCTATTCATTTTGAAGTTGGAGAAATTATTTATGCTGGAAAGGACTCCACATGGTTGATCATACAAGGGATATGGTTTTATAAATATACATATATCCTTCCAAGAAATGGTGCAACATATGGAAAACTTGAAGAGATTCCATTACCAATGCTTAACTCACTTGGATGGCCAAATATAGATCCTTCAATCATAGCTTCTTATTGCTACAAGAATTTTGAAGAGGTGCAAGAAGGTATGAACTTAAAAGGAGGAAATCATTTCCACATTAGTGTATTCATGCCAATCAACATTTTCTGTCATATGTTCAAAACTGAGTCATTCATTCGGAGAACTAAAAAAACATATAGTATTCAATCACCTTTGGATAGATTGCTCAAGTCTTTATTTTGTTTCGAGAGGGACAAAAGAGTACACTATGAAAATGGTGAAGAAATAGAATGTAGATTGTCTCATGACACAATTTCCTTCAGGTAATTTTTTGTGTTTATTTTTTAGTAATTATATTACTTATGATGTTTAATAGTTTCTATATAAAAATAGTTACATAGTTTAATATATTACTCAGGTATTGGATTTCAAGACAAATTTTATATATGAGATTCTAATTTCAAACGTGGAGACATGTTCACCAATTGGGACAGTGGACATGGATTCCAAATGACCACGATGAAAATGATGGAACCCATTCTCCAAAAGTATCATTTGATATTTTGATGAATAAAATTCCTTTTAGATTTTTATCAATGGAAGAAAATTGGACATTGTTTGAAATAAGAAAATATTTGGAAATGGATGAAGAACTTGGCGATTTCATATTTTTGTATAATGGAAATAAGGTAGATTGGTTTTTTGTCATTATATATCTAATTTTTTCAATATTTTATTTCTTCATTATGATGTATATGAAAATAAATTTTGTTAAATTTGAAGTACAAGGAACTAAAATCATTATTTTCTTCTAAATTTTCAGGTTGGAAAGCGTTGAGAAAATATTATTCTTTGCAAGGATTTTCTTCCTCCTACAACATTAGAAATCAAAGAAAATTAAGAATAATCTCATGAAAGATTCACTATTAGACTTTTTTAATTTCTTTAGGATTTGAGTATTTCATAGTTTTAGTCTTATCAAGTCAAAGCATTCACTAATCATCATTCCAATGTAAATGAATTGATCTATACATGTGATGTGAATCATCCAATATTTATAAAACACTATGTAATCATACATTTATTTCCATATAATATAGTATCATGTTTTTTCTTCATCATTTCTCAATGAGCAAGATTGAATTTTGTCATTATATGTACTACGGTGATATTGAACTTTAAAATCCTTTATGAACTTGGAATTTTCAAATTCTTCCTTAAGCATAATTTTCATAGCATCATGCATAAGTTTAAATCAATACATTTCATTATCATTATTGTTCTTGTTATAGTATTGTACACTAATAACATTTTGTTGTAAAAAAACACAAAATGGTTTAAATGGTTTTAGTGGTAGCTTCAAACTCAATATTATTTTTCGTTGAAATTAAAACACAACTCATCGATTTTTAGCTACAATTAAAGCACAACTCATTTATTTCTGCTTTAATTTTTTCACAATCCTGAAGGGAAAAATTAAGAGGTATTTCTACTGATAGTGTTTCAGGTCAACATAAGAAAAGTGAGAATTTGCAAAGAACCATTAGGTACACTAGGTGAATCATACTTGTGTAGATGCTTACTTATACTATCAGTGTCAAAACATATGCCATTTTCAAAAAAAATCATTTGTGCAAGAGACATTTCATTTTCCACCAAAGCAATGTTTCTTCTAGCTACATTAGCTAACATCAGAAATTATATCTCGGCTTGCATATTCTCTTTCTATTGTCCTTATGTATGTGGGGTTAGCAATGCAACTGACTTATGGGGTGTTAGTAGTGCAACTGACTTATGATATAGGCTGCAATCTTTGTATGTAACATCACATAGAGGGAGGGAATTTTGTTTGGTCTTCTAACCAAAGATGATAGAAATGAGGATTTGTTGCCAACCGTCTACTAAAACTAATAGTTATGATGTAGCAGTTTCTTGCAATTGTAAAGACAGTGGATGAAGAAAATGTGATTGCAATAACATTAAGTAGTTTGCTAACCCCTTTTAAGACCTTTGTAACCACTTACAATGTTACTAATAGAGCTTCAACCATTGATTCTATGACAAACCTGTGAAATTTCCTTAGAATCCACTATATATTGTTATGTTGACTATCCTTTATTGACATATGTCTTGACACTATATGGTATATGAATCCTATAGGTCTCTGCTCTCATGGTGATGATGTTTGGATTTCTTGTTGATCTTGTTACCACTATCTTACTCTAAATTCACTATCCCATCACTGCCTAGGGTGTTAGAGACCTTTTTCTCTCTATTCATTGTTTCATTGTCAAACAGTCTTATAAGACTGTCAAATAGTTTTGTATGATTGGACCAAACTTGTTTTGTATCACAATGGCAATAGAATATGTTTATTTAGCAAAACCCTAAAGCCTAATAGATGTTTTCAATTCTTTTTACTGTTCTCACAGTCCTAGAGTCTGTTTAAACTCTCTTTGATCCATACTCCAATCAAATCTACTGAGTCAAACCTCCCCTATCTAAGACTCCTTGAAAAACTCCTTGAGTGCATTGAGGAAGAGAGTCCTTGTAGTCTTTGAATTGCTTTACTTTGCATGTCTTGATTTGACTCCTAGATGATTTTAACTACTTTCAACTACGTCCTTGATATGTGGGTGGTTTTCAACAATCATAATATCTCCAAAAAAAACTCTAGAAAGCTCTTAAACCTTCTACACAATGATAGGGCATGTGACCCTAATGAGTTCTGGTGTAGGAGCACCTTGGGATTTCATGCCTCCACGAGGAAATTTTGTTAAATTATGCTTTAACATTGTGTCTCTGATGTAATAAGGTCAATTAAGACCATTTTATATGTTTTTTAGTTAGTATTAGGTTGTTAGGTGGTCTATGAAGTCATAATGCAAAAGTTGCTACATTGTTGTCAAAATTGTCAAAGTTGATATGACAACTTTTTGAAAATGTTGTAAAAGGTAGTTGTGGGTTATTTGATGGTGAAAAACTGACTATAGAGACATAAATAATACTTGTAAGCATGAATTCCAAGGTGGGGAAGACTTGGAATGAAGAAAGCAACAAATTTGCATGCTCAAAACTATGTTTTTCTTGTAGTTCTAATTGTTCTTTCATTTGGTACAGCCTTGTACTATATAGTACAGACATAAAATTTATTGGAAAAGTTGAATAACATTATTATATTTCTATTTCTTTTGGTTTGAGTGAATTTGATCATGTTTTGCAAAATTTATGATCAAATTAGTGTTGTCGTTTCCATATTTTCATTATAACATTCAAATTGTTTTGCTTAGTACAGCTTGGTATGGTATAATAGATGCATGAAAATAATTTGAAAAGATGAATACATGAATTTAGTTTTATTTTCTTTTTGTTTGGTTCATTTTCATCAAGTTTTGAATGAGTTGTGGTTATTTTATGGACTACAATTTTCTAGATTTCTTTGTAATAGCCATGTAGCAGCGTTTTGTATGGTTTTGCACAGATGAACCGTGATTTGAAACTTACATGGTTGGATAGAGGAGAGAGTTATCTTTAATTTGGAAGTGGTTATAGGTCAATCCATTAATTTTTAAGGAAGATATGCCAATTTTGGTGAAAATTGCCATAACCCTGTCCTAGGGTAACCCGAGAGAAATAAAACTTCATATCTTGCATTTTAACAAATGGGTTCTCCTAATTTTGGGTTTGTAAGACTGTTTTGAAGTTTTATTCAAGGTTCTCCAAGTGGCTGGTGTTGGTGAAGAGTTTTGGGGAAAATATTTGATTCCCTAGGCTGAAATCAATGTTTTTGGAGCAAGTAAAGAGGCTAGAGGTAAGGGTTTTATAAAAACCATAAGAAGAACCTTGGGAAATGAATCTTTAAGCATGTTCAGACCTATTGAAACATGTATGACTCATTCTTGAAGTTTGATAGGCATTGGAAGCAAGATAACCAATAAGCACCCTCCCTTGGCATAGTAAAAGTTGCCTAAACTATGATTTTGTGTTTTAACAGTTTTGTGCTCATAATCATTGTATGAAAGGATATGATATAGTTACTTGTGTCTAATTTATTTTGTTGACATGAGGATTTAAAGTTTGGAAAAGCTTTGTAAGAGTGTTGAAGAGATACTAAAGCCTAGTGCATGGATGTTTGAAGAAAGTTGTAACCTTGTTGTTTGGATGAATAGATTGTGAAGTTTATATTGAATTTGTTGATTAGGAAGAATGATGAGATTGGAATTGGTTAAGTCTCAAGTGTTGGACCTCTGATTTGGTCTACAATCAAAATCATTTGGTTGAGTTATGGCCTCATTAATGAGGTAAAGCATTGACATTTCCTCTAAACTTGAAGAATCTATTTTATGAACCTGACATTGGTGTGTCTTTCTTGTTATAGCTGACATGCATATGTAAAGCAATCATCTATGTATAGAGGGGGTACCTAAAAGAAAACTCAATTCAAGTTCTAAATAAAGAAAAAATCCAAAACAGTAGGTCATGGAAGAATACAAATAACAAAATGTTAAAAGTGCAACAAAATTTGATTTTTCCAACATAATTATGGGTTTTGTATTCAGCAAGGTGTCTTTGACAATCATCAAAGTAGTGATCCTAATTCATCCCTTTTAGAAAATTCCCTATCAATCTTTGTCAAGAGTGACTGAATTCTAAAGAATTTTCATCAGATATCAGTAGTAGATTTAGTTTTGGAATTTCCATTATATCAGGAGTGAATTTTATCATTGAAGAGGTATTTTATTGTGACTTGCAACAGTATTCATTAAACATTTAAACTTCTACAGCAGTGTTTATCATCAAAAAGCACCTGAGATCAATAGGATTTTGTCATCATTTCAACCAAGTTTTCATAAATATGACAACAGTCTTTCAAACATGTATAACAACTATGTGCAATGTCTTTGGTTTTGGCCATACATCTGCAAGGTTAAAACATTTGCAATAAGCATATTTTCAGTGGCAATAACCCATTAAAGGGTAGGGACATCCATTAAAGATTATATTATTCTCTTCTTCTTCTCTTTCGTCTTGCATTGACTTCTCTTATAGCAACATCAATACTATTCATACTTGTAAGTTTTTTCTTTCGGTTAAGTCTATAAAGCATGCGCCTATAGAACCAATGACTCATTTGGATCAATGGATTAGATGGTACTGATCCTCCACCATGTTGAGTAGACCTATGATAAGCAATCATTGCTAGCTTATGAGACTTCTCCATTCCTTGTGTATTCCAAATGTTCAAGCTTCCATACTCTTTAGCAAACCAAGGACCATGTGCATAGAGAATGTGCTAAAAAACACCAAGGGAAAAGAAAATAATTAGAACCTAATACAAATTACTCTAGATTATTTATATAAAACATATAATAAATTAAAAAATCATATGAATTCTTATCATGTAATGAGTGATTTCATTTTCTCCCCATGCTAGAAGAAAATCCTTTGTAAAATTTTTTACAACTTCAATAAATTGTGCATCATCACCTTCAATGAATCTTTCCTTGTTCATCAAAGGGAGCAAACATGATAATGAACTCCATGCCTTTATATTCCTTAGTTGAGAGGAACCTTTTTCATTTTGATCATCCTCTGCATTGATCATATCCTTATATATTTCCCATTGATCCCTTCTACTTTTTGGTAATCTAACTTTTTAATAAAATGTTGAGCCTTATCACCTCCCATTGATGGCTTTGATGGAACATTACCACGAGCCCCTGAATGTTTCATATATTTTTCAATATTAACATTACCTCCATGTAGCCCTACATCTGACAATACCCTTTCAATTGATTTAATAGATTTTTCTACCTCCTCTTTTGGTTTTTTGTTCCATGCAAATAAAATTGATAAATAAACAAGTTTATCAATTATTCTTACAAAAGCATGAAGAGTGCATATGTGTACTCTTTTGAGTGGAATTTGGAGAATTGGCTTTAAATTTGGATCAACTTCATCTCTATTAGGGTGTAATCCTTGGTCACAACTTAATATACCTTCACAAAATCTTCCATTTAATTCTTTTGAATTGTCTCGAGAATGCATGCAATAAATGCAACTATGCTTTGCATTTGCTCCATGACTGATATTATACATGCATTTCAATGTTTTCAAATCAGCAGCAATATGCCATTCAACATTATATGATCCATACCCATCAACATACAGTTTCTCTCCCATCATATGAGAGGAAATCGTGGATGGTATCTTAGTTTGCTCAAAAACCCATTTTAGATCTTCATAACATTCCTTGTTTACTCTAAATAGGCCAAGCCACCAAATGTGATTC
This sequence comes from Sequoia sempervirens, assembly GCA_007258455.2. Lineage (NCBI taxonomy): Eukaryota > Viridiplantae > Streptophyta > Pinopsida > Cupressales > Cupressaceae > Sequoia > Sequoia sempervirens. Next base: position 107,128 of record VDFB02072633.1, read on the forward strand.
TCTAATTGTACAAGAAAATATGTTTCATTAGTAACATGAATATTTGGATTTAATTCTCTATTCATTTGGGTAATTGACACTCTTTCATACTTGACATTGTTTATCAATTCCATCTCATCTAATTTTAGGAAAAATACAAGTTTTCCATTTGCCTCCTCCACTGAAATATCATAATACCTTATTGTAGCTTGTAAAAAAAATTCAGCTTCAAACCAAACATTGCTTGTTGGATTTAAAGTAATTGAGACTTCCCTTCCAATATGTGTTTGTCATTTCCTTTGAGAATTATCCTTTGATGCTTGGATGTGAAACATATTTCCAAAAAAATCTTGAACTTTTTTGTTCCTGTTAGACCGTTCCACTCTAACATGAGATGGGCGAGGCAAAAATACCTTAGTGATCCCAGCATTTAATATTCTAGTCTGTAATGCCTTAAAAATTTCTTCATATCCTCTCCTACTAATTCCTGCATTGTCACATGCTCCTTGTACATCATTAGCATTAATTGAACATGATAAATATTTTATTATCTCATCAACCAAAGCTTTTCTTAATGTAGCACATTGAGGTTGATGAAGCATTTCCAATATCTCATCTTTTTTAAATAAACTTTTCATAAGTGAGGCTAAGTTATGGCTTCTATCTACAGTTCTCTCAATTTTTGTAGAATCAATTATACTTTTCATAGCTTGAACTCTCTTTTTGAAACTAATGCCTGAAGATACTAGAGACACAATATTATTTAACTTTTTGATTCTCATCCTTCCTCCTAGAGGAGTTATCTTCATTTTTCTAATAGTTTTATTGAGAGCTTCAACTTTGAACTTCAAATCCTTATTTTCCTTCTCCAATAATGAGATTTCTTGAACCATTTTATTTCGAACTTTCCAATTTTCAATAGACTCATGTTCTAACCTCTTGTTCACTTCAACTAAATTAGATACTGTATTATCCATTTCATGCATCTTATTTTCTACAAAATTTATTTTTTTCTCAAATTTTTATCTGTTTCCTTCAAGCCTCTTGCAGTACCCTAACAATCCACTTTCCCCATTGCATACAAATTTCATAAGCCCAATAATAGTATCAAACTTAGGATAATCATTATTTTTAGGATCAAGAGGATACAAATTTCCCTTAGCCCATATATCTATATGTTTTTTTCCCAATATTCTCAAATTGTTTTCATCTATATTATAATTCTACACTGTATTTCATTTATGATATGGTTACATTTCTTCATCCAACTCCACACGCAACATATATGAATTCTTCTTCATTTTTCACTTCTTTAAAATTGTATCCGCCTATTATACAAAAAAAAATATTTCAATCATTCTATTACATATCATATGGAGATTATTCTAAAGAAGTTGTATTGAAATTATTTTGAAAAAGATTGAAGAAGTTGTAATGAAATTATTCAAAATAATCTTAAAAATTCAAACGAAATAATTATTAAAAAGAAAAGAAAAATCTTGCTCACCTTTTTGTTTTCTAATTTTTTTGTACTTTATCCAAATAATTAGAACAAGATTATTTTGAAAGTTTAAATAAATGGATATTTTAAATTCAACCTCAAATTTTTCCCTCCACAATTCGACATCAAATTTTTCCCTCAATTTTTTCTCTCCACTTATTCAAATTTTATATAGTTCAAAAACTTCATCATAAATCTAAGTATATTTAAAACTAATATATTTATATTTTAAAAAATATATCTAAATATGGTACAAATTCTTCCCTCCACAATTTGACATCAAATTTTTCCCTCAATTTTTTCTCTCCACTTATTTAAATTTTATATAGTTCAAAAACTTCATCATAAATCTAAGTATATTTAAAACTAGTATATTTATATTTTAAAAAATATATCTAAATATGGGAGACATCTTCTCAAGTTTTGTACATGCTTTTTGTTTTCCTTAGCTTTTCTATTTTTTTATTTTTTTTTTTTTCCATTAGTTTCATAATTTTTTAATTTTCTCCACTTTTTTGCTTCAACCATTTCTAATTTTTTTTTTGGTTTTTTTTTTTTTTTTTTTTTTTTTTTCTAATTTTGTTTTTGGTTTTTTTTTTTTTCTATATATTTACACAAACAAAATGAGTGCTCTCATCTCCACCTGTAGAATGCCTATCGGCATAATTATTAAACTTGTTATAAACATATTTAAAATAATAAATCTAAATCTATAATATGAAATTTGATTTAATATATAAAATAAAATTATATAAAATAAAATATTAAGTATAAAATAAAATATACTTTACCACTATTTACATTGAGAGGTTCTCTACATTGTTCGTGTAAATATATATCAAAAATAAAATAAAATAAAAACAAAAGAAATTAAAAATTGTTCTCACAAAAACTATGAACCAAATAAATTGGAATAAATTAAAAACCAAAAAATAAATTGGAAAAATAAAATAAAACCAAAAAAAATTGGAAACTTGGAAGGAGAAAAAGTTGGAGAAAATCACGAAACTATGGAAAAAATAATTGAAAAAATTAAAAATTAAAAACCAAAAAAATTGCAAAGGAAAGAAAATGAGAAAATCAAAGAGACTATGGAAAAAAAGATATCCCTCAGCATACTTTTTTAAATATAAATATACTATTATAAAACCTATAAATGTGTTTATTTAAATAAACGTACATAACATAATAAATCTAAATCTATAAAATCATATATATATATATATATATATATATATATATATATATAATAAAATACTAAGTAAAAAATAAAATATCTAAAGTTACTTTTACTTTGCCACTTTTTAAATAAAAATAAATAATTTTAAAAAATAAATAATCAAGAAAAGAAAGTGAACTTGACTTTTTTAATAAATTATAATAGAAATATAAGTTACCAAACTTGAGTTTAAGAGTTTTTAAATAAAAAATAAATAATGAAGAATGTGAACTTGAGTTTTTTAATAAATTATAATAGAAATATATGTTAGGTACCACTTTTAAAAAATCACGGACTTCAGTTTTTTAAGGAATTATAATAGAAACGTGTGTCCCCACTTAACTCATGTAGTTAAGTAATTTATATTTTTTATATTTAAATAATTTGTATTGAGATAATTTTTGTTTTTTTAGAGTTCCTTAGGAGGCCCATTTTTTATGTCAATTTCCCCTAATGCAAGTTGAGGCTACAAACAAGACCATTTTGAAAGTCCTAAAGAAAACAGTCAATGAAGTTGGTCATGACTGGAATCTGCATTTAAATCTCGCACTCTAGGTCTATTGAACCAGTATCTGCACACCTTCAGGTGCAACCCAATTTTCCTTGTTCTATGGATTAGAAGCCATCTTGCCTATCGAGGTTGAGCTTCCCTCATTGCAAGTGTCATTGTAGAACCTCATCACTCATGAAGAGTATAGAATATCTCAGTTAAATGAGCTAGAATTCTTGGATGAGCATTGCCTTAACGCCCTTAATCACTTGCAAGTGTATCAAAACTAGCTAAAATGGAGTTATACCAAGAATATCAAGAGTCGGTCTTTCCAAGTAGGGGATCTTGTTCTCAAGCAAAATCAGAAAAATCTTCTAAATCAAGACAATAAAGGAAAGTTTGAGCCTAACTGTTAGGTCCATTTGTCATCATAGCAAGCTATGGATCAAGAGCATACCAATTATCAACGCCTGAAGAAGAACCCTTGCAGGAACCAACTGAAAAGAAGAAAATTGTATACTCTCTTTCGCTTCTAGGGTTTTGGACTTAAAAGGAGAGAGACAATTTTATTACTCTTCACTCAAGAACAAACCATTGTGATTTCAATACAATGGAGATTGAAATCTAGCAAGGGGATTGTTCTAGGGATTGAATGATATCTAATGAGGGGTTCGCCACCAAGTGTAAACTTGGAAAAGACAATGAAATGGAAAACACAATGTGATATGCAAAATGACCTAGAAATGCAAATGAAACAAAACAAAAAGTTGTAAAACTAAATGTGTGCACCTATAAACTTGTAGAGACTTGGATGGAGACTAGAAATGTTGTTGATTCTGAGATTTTGGCCCACTAGGACTCATTCACCAATCTAGACGAATCAATCCTAGATCGGGGTTTCTACATAGGAATAGGTTTCTCAAAAAAGGGTATCCAAAAATGTCAAAATCTCAAAATTGACCAAAAATGGGACTCATTCGCCACTTGTGGCGAATGAGTCTAGTTTGACTTTTCTAGAAATTCAAAGTTTTGATCTACACCTCTCAATCTGTTGTTTCTATTCCTCCTAATTCTTGGATCTGAAACTGCCAATTTTAGACCTATAGGTGACTTTTTGTGAAGATTATGACTTTATAAATGGTGGAATCATTCCAATAAGCTTGTAACCTATTCTTCAATGATCTTCAAGTCTTCAAAGTACCTAGATCTGCAATCACACAAAGAAAGAGAGAAAATGTTGATTGTTAGGGAATAGGGGTTTTCCTTGGTCAAAAACCTTTTAGGTAATTAAACCAAATGATGAAATAATATAATGAATTATGAACATGAAGTAATGCAACTATAACCTTTCCATGATGATGGATCTTGAGTTGCTCAAACAATTGATGAAGAATCTTACTCTTGAATGCCTTAGAATTGATCTTGAATGATATCTTGATGACCTTGTGAAGACTTGAAATGCCTAACTCTTGCTTTCCTAACTTGAGGACATGAATACATGATGTGCTTGGATGAAATGAGGATTTGAAAGCTTTCTTATATAGGAAATCCACTCACATGACCGTTAATTTGATCCTTAGGGATGACATAGGAAAAATTTGAATTGAAAACCCACTTTTCCAACTCAAAGCCTTAAAAATAGGCCAAATGGGACTCATTCGCCATCCTAGGTGAATGAGTCCCACCTAGATGGTACTCATTCATCCAAGGTGGAAAATGGGTCCCACAGGGGCTATTTTCCATGCTAAAGTGTCGGGGAGTGAATATTTTAAGTTTTTACGTTGATATTGTTAGATCTTTGATCAAAATATGTCTTGGGATGCACAATATGGGTTCATAGGGGCCTATTAATGATGATATTAAGGTATTAAATGTAATAGAGCCCAAAATTCAATGTGAAAGTGTAGATAAATACACTTTACAAAACTAAATTAAGGAAAATTTGAGTTTGTTTAGCTTAGAAGGGCCCTAAATCTCATGTGAATGTGTAAAACACATTACAACACTAGATTAGGTCCACTTGATTTACAATCCTTCCAAATTTAATGTGAAGATGTAAATAAATACATTTTACAACACTAAATTAGGGTAGAGTTAAGTTAATTTAGCTTAAAAAAGGCCCAAGACCTAATGTGGATGTGTAAAACACCTCACAACACTAGATCAAGGTGACATTAAGTCCAATTTATTATTAATTATTCCCATATCAAGCAAAGGAAACTTTTTTCTACCCTACATTTAGCCCCCACTTTAGTGAGAGGATGAACTTACTTCAAACTCATGTACTAAAGTAGACATTCAAGAGGGGTCCAATTGTACCAATGTGGATGACAAAGGATGAAAAATATCAAAGCAATTCAGTCAAACTCCCAGGTTCCAAGATTTTAATTCAAACCAACATGAGCACAAAAGGACACACACAAGGTGCATAATATGCAAAAGAACAAGATACGCAATCATGCAATGTAAAGAACTAAAATAAATAAGAACGAGGTGGAAAAGATGCGCTCACTCTAGGACCACAGAACATCAAGTCATTTGTGGGGTGAGTTGTCCCAACGAAGTGGTTTAGTGAGAAATCCATGCCAGTGTGTCGGCTTCCCATCATACTAACCATACCAAAGTTATCCTCCTGATAACTTTGATAAGGCACCACAATGTAAAGATTTTTGTAAATGCTTTTGAATTTCATGTAAAAAAATTGTTGAAGGGGATTTTTCTTTGTTCGTGTAAGGTATTCTTCTTAGGGAGAATTGTTTCTAATGTCTCCAAGAGAGGACAAGTCAAAAGTGTTAGATTGTTGCCCATGGGATGCCTCATTCACATCATGCCATGTCAATAGATTTGAATACACCCTTGGATAGCATCAAACCAAATGACACCACCAAGAAGATGACACATCACAAGAAAAAGAAAAATCACATCATGAAAATTTGTACAAAAGATGTCATCTATGTATGCCCCCACTTTAAAGCAGTTGCTACACCATCACTGTGAGAAATTTTTTTAAAGTTAGCCACTGAAAGAAGACATGAGAGCCAACTTGGAAAGCCTTAATGCCAAGTCATATATTTCCAATAAGATACATCATGAATAATTATGTCACATGCAAGCCAACTTAAGGCGTGTCGTCCACATCCCAAGCTTTCTCTTATATGTTCATGAAAGGTCATCAACTAGCCAAAAAAGACAACGGCAAGTGACATACGGGGATAAGGTATCCTAACCATGTGCCCCCACTTAGTGCAAGACAAAGGTGAGCCTGGAATGGATGATGATATGCTACTCCTTATGATGAATGTAAAATATGAAATAGTGATTATGTTGTGATCCTACAACTATTGCATGGAAAGGAGCAGCAACTAATGTTATTTATTTTGATAAGTAAACAAATTTTCAGCTTGATACACATTTAATGAGATATCTATCAACTTAGGATGTACCAAGGTTAAAGTTTTCTTGGAAGAATGTTTTGTGACAGTGGTGACATTGATTGAAGGTTTTTGTTTTGAGGGAAAAAAACCAAGAACATTAGTCCTTATAGGGACATGGATGCCTTGTTCTATAGCATCACATCCTTTCCCAAGTTGCTTCTTAAGTCCTTCAAGTTCGAGATTTTCCTTGATTGTATACAATTTTTTATATATGTGAGCAATGTCATTTTAACTCGGTAGGTGTGAAACGTTATCATTATCGAGCTACCTTTTAGGTGGCTCTAAGATGAACATAGGTTTCTTTTGAACTTGTATTTGTTGTGAGGGTGGATGAAGAATTAAATTATTCTTAGGATGTCCCACGAAATATGTAGGAGGTCCAATAGTCAATGGGCATCTAATGGACACTTTCACATTCATAACCTCAGTGGTCTTGGTTTTATGTATCTCTAAGAAATGGAAATATAGTATCATCTTTTTACCATCACCCAAGGGAGACACATTACTATTGCTTGAAAGGATTTTGATAATGTTTTTCTTTTCTTGCACTATGATACCTTCCGTAGTAGGAGATTTTTTAGGAGAACTACAAACTAAATGTTCTTGACATTCAAAATTTGGTTCTTCAAAAATGACTTCATCACAAGTAAGGGAATGATCCATGGTTGGATTTTCTCATTTGTCAATGATGGTATTTCCTTGTTCATTAATGTTTTCCTCATGATTCTCATCGATGGGATCTTGTAACACCATAATATCTTATTCACCAATAGGAGAGATATTAGGAGAGGGGAAAATTTGATTGTTGTGATTGTCGATGATTTCATTCTTTTTCTCTAAGGTCTCATTCTCTTGTGCCCTAATTTCTACCCTAGTAGGAGAGCTTTTAGGAAAGTGACAAATAAGAGGTTCATCACATGTCATGGTTAGATTTTGTAAAGCAATGTCATCACAAATAGGGGAGACATAAAGAGAAGGATAACTATGAGTTTCATGGTTACCAATGATTGGACTTTTTTGTTCAAATAGGTCTTCCCAAATGGTAGGGGCATTAGGAAAGGGAGGAATAAGATTCTCATGAGTCTCAATAAGAATATATTCTAACACTAAACTATCTTCTTCATCTCTAGAGAAGATATTAGGAGAAGGAAAGGTTTGATTGTCATGATTATCTAAATTTACATCCCCATGTCCTATAATGTCTTCCCAAGTAGGAGTAGGTAAAGTAGTGGCCATGATCTCAACTGTGTGTGTCATAATATTTTTCCAAGGGGGAATACATACAAGACTTTCATGATTTTCCATGATTGTATCTCCTATCACCAACATACCTTCGTCGCTAATAGGAGAGGTATCAGGAGAAGAATAATTATGATTTTCATGATTGTAAATGCTTGCATCCTCTCATATAAAACCTTTAGTGGATGATCTAGGAGAGATGGATTCATCAAAGGCTTTATCTATCATTGCAAATTCATCACTACTAAAGGGCTTGAGGGTCAAGTTAACTTCACTTAGTTTGGGTTCTTCATAACAAGCCTTAGTGGATGATCCTAGTGAGAGAAAGTCCTTAAGGGATTCATCTAACACGTCTAATTCATCACTACTAAAGGGCTTGGATGATATTCTTTTTTCTAAATTTAAGAATTTTTTGAATTGTTTTTTTTTATTTTTTAAGTTTTTTAGTTTTCGTTTTCTAATGAATCTGATCTAAGTGAACTAGGAACTAATGTTGAAAATGAAAATTGCAAAAATCTAATGTTATCCATAATTGCCATGAATGTAAATAATGTTATTTCTAATGACTTCAATATAACATAAAGCAACTGAACTGAAACAAAAAAGTAATAGAGGAAAACAAAAGCTTAAAATCTAGAAATTTAACTCTATAAACAATAGTTCAAAATTTACATTGGGACTGATTCGCCCAAGGTGGCAAATGAATCCCAATAGGGATTTTTTTCAGAATTTTCAAATTTTTTTGGGTTGATTTTTATGTTTCTATGTTGTATGACCTAGATCTAGGATGTAAATGCAATTTTTCAATACTTTTTAGTGAAATTAAGTGCAAAATTGCAAGCTAAATGAGCTTTTCACTAATGCAAGAATTAAAACCCTAGAATGCAAATTAACCAATGCAAAAATATAATACAATGTTAATGCAAGCTAAATCTAGGATGTAAATGCACTCCAAATTATAATTATAATGCTCTATATGCAAGTTCACCAAAATGAAAAGAAGAAAATGGTGTACTCTCTTTTGCTTCTAAGGTTTTGAACCTAAAAGGAGAGACAATTTTCTTACTCTTCACTCAAGAACAAACCCTTGAGATTTCAATACAAAGGAGATTGAAATATGGAAAAGGGACTATTCTAGGGATTGAATGATATCTAATGAGGGGTTCACCACCAAGTGTAAACTTGGAAAAGACAATGAATTGGAAAACACAGTATGATATGCAAAATGACCTAGAAATGCAAATGAAACAAAACAAAAAGATGTAAAACTAAATGTGTGCACTTGGAAACTTGTAGATACTTGGATGGAGACTGGAAATGTTGTTGATTCTAAAATTTTGGCCCATTAGGACTCATTCGCCAATCTAGACAAATTAGTCTCAAATCAAGGTTTCTACACAAGAACAGGTTTCTCGAAAAAAGGGTATCCAAAAATGCCAAAATCTTAAAATTGTGGTGAATGAGTCTAGTTTGGATTTTCTAGAAATTCAAAGTTTTGATATGCACCTCTCAGTCTGCTATTTTTGTTCCTCTAGGTTCTCAAATCTAAAACTACTAATTTTGGACTTGTAGGTGAGTTTTTGTGAAGATTATGACCTTATAAATGGGGGAATCATTCCAATAATCTTGTAACCTATTCTTCAATGATCTCCAAGTCTTCAAAGTACGTAGATCTACAATCACACAAAGAAAGAGAGAGAACATATTGATTATTAGGGAATACCTTTTAGGTAATTAAACCAAATGATGAAATAAGATAATGAAGTATGAACATGAAGCAATGCAATTAGAACCTTTCCATGATGATGGATCTTGAGTTGCTGCAACAATTGATGAAGAATCTTGTTCATGAATTACTTAGAATTGATCTTGAATGCTATCTTGATGACCTTGTGAAGACTTGAAATGCCTAACTCTTGCTTGCTTGACTTAAGAACATGAGTGTATGATGTTGATTGGATGAAATGAGGATTTGAAAGCTTTCTTATCTAGGTAATCCACTCACATGACTGTTAATTTGATCCCTAAGGCTGACATAGGAAAAAATTGAATTGAAAACCCACTTTTCCTGCTCAAATACTTTAAAATAGGCCAAATGGTTCCCACGGGGGCTATTTTCCATGATAAACTGTCAGAGAGTGAAGATTTTAAATTTTTATGTTGATATTGTCAAGTCTTTGATCAAAATATGCCTTGGGATGCACAATATGGGGTCATAGGGGCCTATTAATGATGATATTAAGGTCATAAATGTAATAGAGCCCAAAATTAATTGTGAAAGTGTAGATAAATACATTGTACAACACTCAATTAAGGAAAAATTAAGTCTGTTTAGCTTAGAAGGGCCCTAAATCCCATGTGAATGTGTAAAACACATTACAACACTAGATTAGGTCCACTTGATTTACAAGCCTTCCAAATTTAATGTGAAGATGTAAATAAATACATTTTACAACACTAAATTAGGGCAGAGTTAAGTTAATTTATCTTAAAAAGGGCCCAATACCTAATGTGGATGTGTAAACACCTCACAACACTAGATCAAGGTGACATTAAGTCCAATTTATCATTAATTATTCCCATATAAATAAAATGACACTTTTTTCTACCCTACACCAACCAATAGTCTACATCTCAAAAGGTCTTATGCCTAGGCTTGAAAGGTATAAATCTAAAAAATACAAAAAATAAAAAAATGATAAAAAAATTCAAAAAATATATATATATATTGAAAACAATAAAGAAAAATAATCATCCTCTAGTGAAAACCACTTCAATGGCACTTTGGGCAAGTACCTTGATGAAAACCTAGCAAACAGGTGCCTTGCATAAATAAAGCACCTCCATCCCTCCTTGGCTATTTATCCTATCATTCTTTACACCACATCCATCCATCACTTCATTCATCCTATTTATTCCACCACCCATATGTGTCCATATCATGGCTTGATATTGTGAAGTATCATATTTCCCTTTAAGTGCTACTTGGCATATTTTGAACGTTAGTTTGTCTTGCTTATATCGAAGTAGTCTATTGCGTAACACTAGGGGCAATTCATTATGGATCGGATCGGGTTCTTGTATATCTTAAGGTTATTGGAAATCTCATCAAAAATATCAAAAGCATTCATAAAACATCCATCCGAATCCAAAAACACTTGCAAAATCAGAAAAAATCAAAAAATCAAAATCCTGTATAGCTAAAATCCAAAAACATTCAAAAAATTTGTAAAGTCAAAATCCAAAACATCTAAAACACATCAAAATCCTTAAACGAGTTAAAACACCAAAAATCCAAAAATAGTACCATGTCAAACTATGAGTCTTTAAGCTTGAATGTAGGCAAGGCCATCATTGATGTGCCCTCAAGACACCCTACGCAAGCCTTTAGGAGTCTGTCATAATAAATTGGCAATCCATCAATTGTTCATTTCTCATCACAAATAAGTCGAGTCAGTCGAACTATGTGGTCTTTGCATGTATAATGTAGGAAAAACTCATCTTTGATAAGCCCTTGAGGCCCCTAGGATAGTCTTTTAAGTTAGGTTCTTGGTCAGAAAACTTAGAAAACACAAAAACATTTGAAAAACTTAGAAAACCCTAAAAATTTTGAAAACCAAGAAAACCCCTAAACAATCGAAAACTTAGAAAACCCAAAAAAATTCAAAAAATAATCAAAAAACCCTAAACAACCTCAAACAATCAAAAACCAAAATATTCACATAAACTCTCAAAACGACCAAAACAACCTCAAAACATTTTCAAAACACCAAAAACATTGAAATATTCTAGAAAATCCAAAACCATCCATCTCATTTCTCTTTCACCCGCAATAAACTTCACCCATAATAAATCAAACCATCATCTTCAAACTTTGGTAAAACAAGTAGAAAGTAAGTAATTCCCCTCCGCTTTTGGCCCTTCATGACGTGTGAGTAAGTTGTTTATTTGTGATGTCATGTTGATTTTGTTGTTTAATGTGTTATTAAATTATGAGGTGAACTTAATATTTTTTAAATGATCTTGTTTAATTAGATTAAAATTGAGTACAAGGTAATCTAAATAAAATTGCAATTTAAAATAATAATTAAATATATATTATGATTATGAAAAGATATTATGTGGATATCGATTATTAATTATTAAATTAAATAAGGTGATTAAATGCTTTAATGATTAAAATAATAAATAAAGATAAATAATTATTATCATCAGATTTTAATTACTTAAATAGGGAAAGTAATATGATTTTAAATTAAATAAAGGTGATAAGATTTTTGAACTATATTGTAAAAGCAAGAAAAGATCGAAAAAAATGAGTATGTGCACATGCACGACTCGAAACTGAAATTTGAATGAGAAACTTGTTATTTTTATTGATTTTTCTTTTTGAAAACTCATCTCCCATTTTGGATTATTTTATTGGGGATTTTCAAATGAAATCCTTGGTTTGCATGATATTCTGGTTTTCGTGTACTATAGTTTGGGGGTGAAAAATTTGTAAAATATTGGAAGAATTGCGGTGGGTTTTGGAGAAAGCGGTGGGTCCAACAGAGATGTGATCTTGTCACTGGATCTCCAACTTGTCAAGCTTCGAGATCCAGGTTCCATCATTTCTAAATTTTAATTTTGTTTTGATTATGAATGTGTCAAATGTATACATTGTTTGGAAACCAAAAATTCACCTGCTCATTTATTCTAATTTGAACGAATAGAAAATATTATATCTAATGATTTTCCTGGGTTGTTTCTACAATCATTTTGTCCATAGTCTTCTATCGATGCTTTAAGCTTGAGATTGGATTTGGAATGCATGACTTGTGTTCTTCTTGTAGTCCGGTGCCAAAATGTCATTTGTTGAGTCTTGATTTGAATCCATGGCAATCGTTTGTCTCCTTTTGTACTTGGTTGGTTATCGTTTCCTTGTGTTTGGAATTCAAATTTCTTTCATTGTACTATTTGAGTTTGTTTACCTTGTCTGAAAGCTTGGTGTGCACCTCCTATCTCCTCTAAATCACTACCTTACTATCAATGGATCCTTAGAGTATAAGAATCACTTTGAGCATTTGATATAAATCTCCAAGCAATCGATTTGCATTTTCCCTGGCATGTTGTTGCTAGTTCGACATCCCTCCATCATTGTTGGTTATTTGATACAGTGTATGTTAATATAGTCGTGCCTATCTTTCAGATTGTTTTATTTAGCATCACTAATATTCTCCCTAAGAATAGCGATACCTTTATAACGTATTCTCCATGGGGTTCTTTAAGTTTTGGTCAGTCACAGCCAACAATAGATCTATTTCATTTTTTGTGAGCTACATTCTATCTCTTGCAAACTTCTTGTAATATTCCCTTGGCAGTTGATACCCATGCTTAGCGACATCTCCTTTTCTTGCATCATTGCTTTGGTAGTCGGTTCGATGTTTAAGGTATGGTGTAATTTTCAGCTTCTTTCATTCGGTGACCCTCTTTGGTTTGCAAATATCATAGTAACACATTCAATCCTCCTAGGGCTGCAAGTTTATTCCTTTAGAAGTCTTATTTTTGTGTCAAGACCACTATCTAAGATTTGACCTAGATTATCTGCTAATGATAGTTGTTGCCTGTTAGGGAAGATTTGTTTTTTGGACTGTATTCTTTTATGAAGGTTGAGGCTTCAATTTTATTCAAACTAAGATTTTAATTTACTGCTTATTCTTTCTAAATAAATAAGTAACCGATTTATATAATCACCATATATATGTGTGTTTGTGTATATCCACATGCGTTTACTTTGAAGAAAATATGATATGTTTGTGTATATTCGCATGTGTTTACTTTGAACAAAAATTGATATATATATATATATATATAAGAAGAGGTATACTTGTATGCATGTTATGGTGTTAGAAAGGTACCATTTTATCTTATGATTAATTATGTAAATAAGAAAATTGGAAAGTTTAATATGGAGATTGAGTTGGTTTTAATTAATTAACTTCAAGCATTGAAATTTGGTCTCATTAAATAGATAGAAGAATGGGGCATGTAGTTAAGTAAATCGAAAGGGGTATTTAACGATTTAGAGTAATAATGTATATGACTTGGGTTAAATGGTCATTGTCAATTGGATCTAGAAGTTGAGGTTATGATGACACCATTCTCTTATCTTTACCTAGCTATAAGATTGTCAACTTTTACGAAATAATCTTCATTATAATTGTATATATAATGGTTAAGAGTTTAAGATGGATTTCTTAGTTATACGATAGGTGAGTTAACAAATAAGTAATTGTTTCGTTACCTTAATCTAGTTAAATTTTTATTGTCAATTTTCACCTTAGATAAAATTTAGAGTGGATATCACTTTACGATATCACTTGATAAATTGTGTGAGTCCTAATAGATTAGTAATTGTTTATTAATAAATTGATTCATCTTCTATTCTATAAGATCAACAAAGTTCTATGAAGTTAGTGGATCGATGGTCAAGTATATGTCTGAAATATATATATATATATAGTAAAGGAATTATGTTAGGAGAATTAAGTAGTTAAAATATATGAGTAAAGAAAATAGAATTTGAATTACAAAGTAATCTTAATTATGTTCTTTTAATTGTGAGATAGTATCTATGTTGACAAAATGTTGTTCTATGAGTTGAATTTGATTATATTGGGTTATTAGCGAGAGTATGTTAATTATATTGAAGGAAGGAAAATGTATTGATTTACTTGCATGAAGGAAATTATTAGAATAGATAAAAATTAAAACATTGTTTACCCAATTGAGAGAAGTCCTTGGGTAGGTTATAATTTTAGTTACTCCCATCAAGAATGATAATTTATTATAAATAAAGGGGTGTAAAATGGATTGGCATATTTAGTTATGTAGTTGGAAAATGTTTATAGATTGATGGAGAATACAATCTAGTGTGTGTGGTGTTAAGAATTCTAAGTGAGAAAATTAGTGAAATGATGAACTAAAATAAACGACAAGAATTTTATTTGCACGTATGTAATTAGAGTAATTTTGTGTGGATAAAAAAGGAGTGCTTGAATTGATATTCTTTAAAATGTGGTTTAGCGTATTCTCCCATGATTGAATTGATTTAGTTATTGTTCAAAGTGGAAGCGATATTTTATCTAGGAGTATTCTTGTTGTGATGTAAGGGTTGCTTGAATTGAATACTATATTTTTTAGTGGGGGTTGTATCAATTTTTGGAATGAATGTTGAATTTGGTTATGGTTTAAAGTTGGAACCCGTTTGTGCCAAAGGATTATTGTGAAGGTATGATTTTGTGGCTGATTTTGTATTGAGTTGAGTATGTTGGTTTGTTTGAGTTGAAGATCCCGTTGGTGATGTTACCATTTGTTATCCTTCACTTGTTGAATTGTAAATTGTGGATTGAAAGTATTCTTTGAGATATTTTTATTGTTTCCATTTCGATTAGGAATTAGTATGATAGTAATTTGATTAGGCTTCCAGAGACAATGGGGAAACCTGCTTTATGTTATATTTTTGTGGTTGGACCTCTGTGAATCAATTGATCTTATTTATGATTTCGAGCTCTTGTGGGTGTTACCTTGTACCATGGTTTTCCTTTTGCTATGGCTTTAGGGTGAGAAGGTTCATGCCTCGCATTTGTACTTGGTTTTCGTGATTTTGGTGTTTTGTACAATTGGGTATACATTTGTTGTTTATGGGTTGTTTTGATGCTACTAGGGAGAGTGGCTCTTCATGGGGGCGAATGCACAAAGGGGAATCCTGGATAACCCATGGAAGAGTTTGTTTAATAAGTGATAACCTAATAAAATTAACTAGTGGCTTCATGTAGGTACACACTAAATAAGATAAGTAAGATGCCTCGCCATGTCGTTAGTGCTTTTGTAGACTAAGGATAGGCTGAGAAGGCCATGCTCGGCAAGATCACTACCTTTTCCTCACTAAAGGTTAGTGGTCCCACATGTGTCACCCTATGGGGTCGGTGCCCAGTGAGAGGTAGCCAAAATAACCATAGATGGGGGTCAACACCTAGTGAGAGGGAACCAGGATAACCCATGTTAGGGCCATGCGATGACACTCTTCCTATAGTATCCCTTGTTATTCTTTCGCCTTGTGAGCCTCTAGAAGTAGTCCTTTGATGTTGTTAATTATGTTTATTGTTACTCTTGTTTGTTGAGTCTTGTAGCCTTTCTGCTTCACTTTTCTTTGTCGGGTCTTTCTTGTTGTCTCCTAGCACGGGGGGTGGGCCTTTAGGTCCACATGGTTGGGTGGAATGTGTTATGCACCCCATTGGATTCCCAACCAAAATTTGTGAAGCGCGGAGTTGATACCAATACAGAGAATCCAGAGCTTTACCAAAGTTTAGTTGTATTAGGTTCACTCAATTGTTTATCTCTTGTAATTATTGTATCATTCCCACTTTGTGTTGGGAAGCATTGTTGTACTTTTGTAATCCTAAAATGATGTAATTTCATATTAAAACTATGATGTATATGTATATTCTAATTTGATCAATGTAATGTTCATATATACACTCTTGATTATGTTATGTGTTCATATATGGATGGTTCTCTTTGATGTAATGTAATGGATGTATGATTATTGTAATCATATTCTATATTATGATTTTGAAATGAAATCTTGTAATGTGGTAATCATCATTATGGAATGGGAATTGTGTCTAGTAATGCAGTCACGTGTACCCTAGAGGATGCAGTAGATATTCTATATGTATAGTTGCATTACATGTGTTGTATGTTAATGTTCATCTTACATTAAATGTTTTACTTTAAAAAAAAAAATTGTGCTAGATAATTTGTTAGTTTTATGTTGTTCTTTGGGTTTTGCGCGGCGAGGTATTACAATCTTTCATAAGCCCTTAAGGCCCCTAGGATAGTCGTTTAAGTTAGGTTCTTGGTCAAAAAACTTAGAAAACACAAAAACATTTGAAAAACTTAGAAAACCTCTAAACATTTGAAAACCAAGAAAACCCCTAAGCGATCGAAAACTTAGAAAACCTAAAAACATTCAAAAAATAATCAAAAAACCCTAAACAACCTCAAACAATCAAAAATCAAAATATTCACATAAACTCTCAAAAAGACTAAAACCACCTCAAAACATTTTCAAAACACCAAAAACATCAAAATATTCTAGAAAATCCAATACCATCCATCTCATTTCGCTTTCACCCGCAATAAACTTCACCCATAATAAATCAAGTTGTTGTCTTCAAAATTTTGTAAAACAAGTAGAAAGCAAGTATCGCTAAGTCGTAAAGTGAAAACCTAGAATTCAAAATATAACATCTAGATCATCAGTGAATGAGTTAGTGAAGTTTGTATCAATGGCTTATCACACACCTCATCCTAATCAAAACATCTAATAAACTGTCCTAGGATGCATCCTTCCAACAATGGACATCAACATCATAAATCACCTTAGCTATGTTAAATTGGCAAGAGATATAGATTACACTGACTATTTGTCTTTGATATTTTCTTATGATTTATCTTATTGACCCATTTTGAGGACCTCTTGATGATGACTAAATTATTTAGAGAGAAAGGAATGGGGCATCGAACATTATCTTTTGCTTATTGTTTTTTTGGATATTCTTGTAAAATAATCTTGGCACATACTTGTGTAGTTGTGTGTAGGGAGGTTTTTTGGAGTAGATTGTTGAATATTGCATATGCTTTGGTCTAATATATTCTAAACTACTAAATTATATTCTAACGAGGTTTCCATATGTCAAAGTGTGAACAAGAACTATCCTATCTGTTTGCAGAGTCAAAGTCCATTACATTAGATACAAAGCCATCCTATTTTTCAATACTAGGATGCATCATGTCTATGTGTTATATCAAATATAAGGAATGATAGAAAATCCCAATCCCAGATATAAGAAAATCATGCATCTCGTCACCATATCTAATAAGGTCTAAGTGGATCGTGGACTTGTTGGACTTTTTTAAACTCAATAGTCAAATCATTCATTTTATCCTTCAATATTCTTTCCACACTAACCTGGTATCAGGACAGTCAACAAAAACATCATCATGCATCCATCATGTATCCACAAAATTATCAGCATGCATACATCTCGCATTATCATGGCACATCATAATAAAGGAAAACATAATCCACTACATCATCATTATCATTTAAGTTGTTGTGAATAATATAGATTTTTTATTTTAAGCATCTTAATCCATTGTATTATCATTTATCACATTCATATTATGATCATTCATAACATCCATACTATAAGCATCATCCATGTATACATCTATCTACATCCATATCCATACATGCATCATCATGACATCATAAATAACATCGGGAAAGTACATAGAAGAAAATTATGCATCCATCCATACATCTTGCATAAGCATATCATTTGCATATTATAACATCCATTTCATAACATATCATAAAAAGATACTGAAAAATAATGTTACACATCCATTGCATTGCATCCATCTCATAAACATCGCATATCATATACATTACATCACAAATCATCATCGCATATCGCATCAACATAAATAAAAGAAGTGCATCCATCATATCGTATCCATACATACGATAACGCAAACACATAACATCATATCATATCATATGCATCCATACATTCATAAAGCATATCACATATCGAATCCGGATCATCTCGTATATATATCAAAAAATAATTGTCATGGTACAATTTTGAATCAATGTATGTATATCAATCAAAAGTACAATATCCACGAGGCTATAAAAAATGAGTCCATGAATGTATATCTATATAAATAATCAGGAAAATAATCAAAAACTGTCTACAAAATAGCTAGCCTTGGTGGCTACTTGATTCCCCTCTAATTGATGCTTAATCCTCAGCCCTGGGAGATGCTCCGCTCCTTCATGAAAAATTAGGCTACCTCATTACCTGAGGGACATCACGATGATAATGCATCTCGTAGTAGGCAGCCTTTGTGACTGCCTCCCTGTACAGGTGAGTAGGCACTGTTCATCCTTGGGAAGCCGCTGCCTCTGCCCAATCTCCTAGGCTAGTTGTAAGTCTAATTATTGTTTCAACTAGACTTCATGATCTCTTTGAGCAGTCATGTCATGTAGTTGATGCTACAGTTGATCCCTCTTTGCCTGCAACTAGTCTCTCTCGACTATAAGAGCCTATATCTGAGCATGTTCCTGTCCATCTAGCTGTAGGGGTGGAGGAGGCAATGGCTCCCTTGGAACCTTTCTATCTTGATGCCCTAGGTCTTGGTGACCTTGATCTGAATGATGTTACTAGTGCCCATCCCCTGGCACATGTACCCTGTCCTGCTCTAGCTGATCCTGCCCTCTACCTTGACCCCCATCTCAACCTCCATCTCGACCCCCATCACTACCTCTGGCTCTGCCTTGGCCTCTCCCTCTACCTCTGAGGTATCCCCCTTTTGGATCTGTTAGACAAACAAGTGGCCTAAACCATGCATTCTAGCCTGGGGTAGTCCCCGCATCCAATATGCCTTGATCATAAGCCCATGGCTGGGCAATAAGCTATCTAAAGTCATTGATCGCCACTACAGGGTCAATTTGAGCTCCCCACTAGACCTCTCTCTAAGATCTCACAAATACTATTGTGTAATCCTGAGGAAGTACATTATGTACCTCCACAAATTGTTTAGCCACGCAGTCTGGAAGGTACCCCTCTATCATTGTATGCTCTCTCCAATAGAGATAGCGAGTTTTCTAAGAAAAATATAGCTATTGTTGGTCATCATACCATGTTGGATTCTGCAATCATGAACTCCACCTGAAAACAATCATGTCATTAGTGACCTTGCGCTAATATGGTAGACTTGTAGGGCATGTGTGTTGCAAAGTCATTGTAACCCTATACATAAAGACTATGGGCTCGTTCTCATGAATATTCGCTAGAACAAGGGGTCTCAGCATGACAATACGCTCGTATGCCCATATGTGAAGCAATGTCACACCTGCTCTGATGCTCCCACCCTCGCAGTACATTGCCTAATGCATGTCATGGTATGAAGATGCAAGCAGAACTAGACCCCATGAAAACATAACGGTCCTTTTGATCATAGCCTCCCATGCTACCCCCCAGCTAGGATTGAAGCCTCTACCTCGTCAATTTGGGGAAATCAAGCCAAAAATTAGTGTCGCCACAAACAATCTAAAAATGGGTGCCCACCCATGGTATAAATCAAGGTCTATATGTGAGCTCATCAAGATAATTTGATCTCTATCTAGGAGGGAGCAATATGCGTCCCTCCTGACCTCTGTGTCATAAATGACATGCTCTCCATGAATCAACAATCTCAAGATACGCCACACGTCCTCAAGTGTGACGATAGCTTCATCAGTGGGCAAGTGAAACAAGGAGGTCTCACTGTGCCACCTCTCAATCAATGTTGTACATCATGGCAAGGTGGGTCCAAACCTTGGGTAAGAATGCAATGAAACCTAACCGCAACGTCTTCAGCCACTCCACCTCCAAATCATCAAAATCCCTAACTATTGCAAAAATATCTAAATGATGCTCCTGTGACATCAACAGCGGAAAATCCTCCTGCACGCATCACACACATAGTGTTAACTTTCCAAAATGTTAAAAAACTGATCAAAATCTAAGACTTTGCATCCTAAAACATCAAAATCATCGTTGATATCAATAATGTTGTTTTTGGTGTGTGTCGCTATTTAACTTTTGAGTGTGCATCGCCAATTTAGCGATGCACATTGCTATGCTCAATAGCGAATTAGAATGACCCAATGCGAGCCAGCTTGTTCCTTAGGCCCTCCTTCTAGCGCCAAATCTGTTGATGGTCAAAACAACACAAAAACATTAAACAGAATATTACTATTCTATTTCTCCTAAAAGAGAAAGATAGCACATGGAGATCTAACTCCCAAGGTCTTGGTAATTGGTTCTCAATTATGTTGACTTCACTCAGTGGTTGATATAACTGTAATGTTCAAGGGGCCTTTACAGGTAACAAAGAACAAGAATGCATAACATCAGGTAGTCTACGTTTGGGGGGTTTTAAATAAAAGAAAAAGATGAAACGGAGCTTTAAATCAAAGAAACGTGAGTAAAATTCTTACACATCCAAACATGCATATTAATAATGAGTGTTTATTCCAACTAACCACAACTATAGCAAGATGATATCCATAAAATAAAATATGCTACTGCATACATCCATAATGCTAATTCAGATACCATCAATAATCACTAAACTTACTTTTAAAAAATCACCCACTCATCATCCAAAACACAGATCAAATGAATACAATAACAATTTAATTCACAGATAATCCAATGATATGATCTTGAATCCAGATCCTTTTATTAACTTTCATCAAATAAGGAACAATTAAGCACAGCAAAATCACTGGCATATGGATTGATCATGTACCATTAACCTTATCAAAATGGATCCAAACTTTGAAAATCATGACATGAAAACGTATGAAAACTATAAAATAATCAAGCCTTTTTACTGAACTTTTCATAGTATCTTTCTAAAACATTGAAATCCTAGATCTAGTTTCTATATGCTATCCTCAGGTGGTTGATATTTCTTTTAATTAGCTGACCTTTACAAAGTAGATTCTAAAAATACATATAGGATGCCACATGCATGAATTTCTCAATTATCAATCGAGATCGACAATTCATGCAGTTGAAACTGAGCGCAGAAGTAGACTCAAGAACCCCTGTTTTCAAGGCTGATCACTTTGTTGTACAAAAAAGGAAATCCGATACCCCAAGAAGGAACTGAAACCCACAGATCGGACTCAGAGTTGAAATTATGTCAAAATCCACAAAAAGAGGAGAAGAGTAGATGGAGTATGACACAAAGAGTCCGTCACTTTTGCACTGAATGCTCAAGGATGTACTCGTCATAACTTGAGAATATATGTTGAAGAGTACTTAAATCCGGCCCATCCAACCAATCACCTTCAATTTTAATTCTTTCAAATTCTGTAGAAACCAATTTTTGCATCTCCTTTAACTTAATTAGCTCCTTTCTAGCAGTTCTTACCTCCTCCCGGATATCCATAAATTGATCCAACAATAAATTATCCCCATCATCTCCCTTTTGCATAATCTCCTCAAACCTACTCCTCCATCTCTCCCTTAGTTTATCCAATGGTAGGCCTTCTTTATTGCAGGAATCTAAGTTGATTAAAATGGATACAACTGCCTCTAACTCAATCATCTATTGATTCAAGTCTTTACTCATTTCTCGGACTTCTTCTTGATGTCCATGTATAGCCCTAGACTTGTATCTTATGATGCTCACAGTCTTTTCCACAGAAATTTCATTACCAAGCTCAAGAATTGAATATTCTATCAAGGTGGATTTGGGCACTTTACTGACGTCTTCAAGCCTTTTAACATATTCCTTATATTCATCATCCTGCTTGTCCAAATCCTTAGCCTGTTGGTCTAGATCTTCTGCTAATTCAAGAGCAGCTTTATGAAACTTAGAACCATCAACAAGAACATCATCAACCTCCTGGTTGAGCTTATCCAACCACTTATCCATCATCCCTACTTTTCCTTTCATTTAAATCAAATCATATGCTTTCCTTTTTGTTAACAAACCCAGGGATTCAAGAAGAGCAGCTTGTTGAGAAATGGGACTTGAAACATCTTTCAAGAAACCATGGAGCTGATCCAATTGAGCCTTAAGCTCATCCTTTCTTTTCTTATCTTTAATCATCCAAGATTTTGTTGAAGAGGCCACAATGTCAATCAAACTCATATGTTGGTTTCTCGTAGGCTTTCCCAAATTCACTGCCCCCAACCAATAATTTGTGATTTGCATATCATCACAGTTCTTCTCCATTACAGGTACAGCACATTCAACAAGGATCTCTCTAGCATCAATGAGCCTAGTAGAGTGAAGAACCCAGGCCTTCTTCTTAGGTTTCTCTTTCCCAATTTCTTTCATCATTTCTTCCCAATTCAATGGTTGTGGTTGAACAACTTGTTTTCTCTCTAGGTCCAGTTTTAACCAAGTAGGAGCAATAGGAGTAGTGGCTACCTGGGCTGAAGAAGAAGCAACAGTAGTGGAAGACAGAGGTTACAACAATGTAAGCCTTGGTTGAGAATCAACTTCATGCACATTTTGTTGATCACTTTGCTCCCTTTCCTTTGTTAACCTTTCTGCTTCCTCTTTATCCTTTTGATCTTGCAGCCTCTTAGCCTCCAGTTCCATCTTTAAACATTCCTCTTCCTCTTTCTTCTTTTCTAACATTTCATCTTGCTGCTTTTTCAATTCTTCAACATAGTCCCATGCCTCCTTGGACTTCTTCACATGTTCAGCAATCTCAGCAGCCTCCTTTTCCCTTTTCAAATGTTCTTACTCTTCCTTTTGCCTATAAGCTTCTTGTTCTTTGAGCTTAGCTTCAATAGCTTCTTTTTCCCTTCTTTGTTGAGCCTTTTCCTCCTCAAGGTCATGGATTTTTTGCTACATTATCAACTTATCCCTTTCTTTTTGAATTTTGAGCTCCTACTCCTTTTGTTGTTGTTGAGCCAATTCATCAGCCTTGACCTTATCTTCCAACTCCTTCTGCTTGACTGCCAATTTAGATTGTGCATTGGCCTCCTCCTCTTGTTGCTTAGCTGATACCTCAGCTTGTGCCTTAGCATCCTCTTCTTGTTGCTTAGCTAATGCCTCAACTTGTGCTTTAGCATCAGCTTCTCTTTTTGCCTCTTCAAAGAGTTTCAATTGATCTTCCTCAGTCAATACGTGCTCAGTCCCTACATCGTCTATCATATCAAAAGATGTTCATGTCAGATGCTCTTTATCAGATGTAGTCTTTTATAAATCTGTTTCTATATTATGTATCTCAATTTGACCCTCCATTTGCTTTAAAACTTCTACTTCACTATCGAGAGCTCCCTTTGGTGATTCTTGGCCCAATTCTTGTGCATCAGAGGGCTGAGTAGGTGCTTCCCCTGCAGCAGATGCAGAAGCACCTACCTCCGCAGTTGTTTCATCTTCCTATACCTCTGGAAGATCTTGAGGAACCACCTCCTCACCTTGTGCACTAGAAGGCATGAACTCTAAAGGTTCCTTAGGCATCATCCTTCTCTTTTCCCTTTTATATCCTTGGGTGGTACCTGCAACTTTCCTCTTCTTGGA
This sequence comes from Sequoia sempervirens, assembly GCA_007258455.2. Classification (NCBI taxonomy): domain Eukaryota; kingdom Viridiplantae; phylum Streptophyta; class Pinopsida; order Cupressales; family Cupressaceae; genus Sequoia; species Sequoia sempervirens. The sequence continues at coordinate 131,148 of VDFB02072633.1, forward strand.
CAATGTAGCCTCAACCTAATTAGTCCTTGTGCGAACCCCAATCCTAGTACCTGCAAAACAAAGAGGATAAACACACTAAGTTAGATATTGCAAGCATGAACAAGGATTCCCCATGAAATCCATTTGCAAACTTCAAATTAGGAAAGAAAACAAGGAAGAACACAATAAAACAAGAAAATATATATTCAATCCTAATTAGAAAAGCAAACACATCATCCCATGGGGGAATTGGTGCCAATTTGATGTGAAAATTGGCCCTTTCCCAATTCCTAAGATGCAAGCTTGATATGTTGATGATG
>VDFB02072634.1:0-14020 GCA_007258455.2 Sequoia sempervirens
TTGGATTCGAGTCTAAGTTTTGGTCTCAAATGATGTGTGTGGCTTGTGAGTGGTTTCTCTCATCCCCAAAGGACTAGTCTCGCCTCAACTTGCCCCTCTCTAGCCCCAACTTGGTAATAAATAAGACCAAGGTAAGGCAAGTTGGGCGTTGCATTGAGTTGTGTGGATACCTCTAAGTCAGAAGAAAAAAAATGGAAATATGATCAATCAATCATCTAGCATCTTAGACTACATAAAATATAATGTTGAATATAAACATCTCAAGCTGAGGAATAGGTGGGTATTACACACATTGTATGCTCATTGTATGGAATTTGTAGCTTCTATCCTAATTCACTATTAGCAGAGTTTCTTGGAGAATACAATTCCTTGTAACTCATATATGGCTTGCAATTCTAACTAATGTGGAATTAACTCTTGAGTACATCCTAATCATGCATAAAATTGTTGTCTTGAAAGCTTTTGTGAGTAAGTTGAATTAGGATTTTATTTTTAGGGATTGTAATTACAAGGAAAGTGGTTCAACTTGGACATAATCACCTATAATAATTTCTTAACTTAAATAAGTTTTTTTCGAGATTCAACCCTTATGATTATTTTTCATTTCAAGATGGTGTCCATGAATAATCATTTATACTAATGAAATTTTTTCTTCCTCACATAAATTAGTAATAATAATAAGGCTAGGACATCCCCAATTAGCAAAAATGCAAATTTTAGTAAGGGTAGGAAGATTTTATTTTCACCTTTTTGTAATTTTCACCCTCTATTCTATTTTTCCATTATTCTTAAATGGTTTACCAAACATTCTAATTAAATTTTTAACATTTTAGCGGGTTTTCACATATGCAAAATTTTAGATCATTTTATGAAAACCTCCATGAGTAGACATTTTTTCTAATATTTAAAAAAAAAATCTCGTGAATGTGCATAAAAATAGAATTCAAGGAGGCTCACTTAACTACAAAGCACCACTATATTGTTTAATAATAGGTAGGTAAAAAAGATAATTTATGTTCATCTCTTTGAGATTTCAAATTTTAATTGCTTTTTTAGAATTTTTTTTTTTGGGAATATGTAGTGCTTTATATTTCACATTTTCTTATAATTCTGATTAATGTGGGATCAAACCAAGTACAACTCAATAAATTATATACTTTTTAAGTGTTGAAAATTTTAATTAGTATTTTTAATCACAAAATTTTAATGAAGAAAATATAATAATGACTATCTATGACTACTAAATATCTCTAATCATAACTTATTCAAATAATACTATATTTTATCCTTAATTTTAGGAGATTATTCACACTTAAAAAAATAGTTCTCTTAAAATTTATTAAGAGTGATAAGATTAAAAATAAAGAAAACATAGGCATCATCACCATCTATGTTTTCAATTCCCCCACTCATTCAAGTCTTCAAATTCCACTTAAAGATCTTAGACTTTTAAATATATATTTTAGGATAACTTCTATAAAAATGCTTGCAATTTGATTTTTAAACATGTACAAAATATAAAAGAGATCAACTCTTGTTGAAAATTTTCATAAATGAATGATGTTTAATGTGGGTTTGTTTATTTATTTTGTTGTGCCACTCCATTCTCACCTTTGATGTGTAGGTAGTCTAGCTAAGAAACCTAAAGATGCACTGACTTGTGTTCAAGTGTTGTGGTTGCAGATGGGACATGAGCTCCTATTAGTGCTTTAGTGAGTATGATGTATATTATCATGTTATTATTGCTATGCAGAGATTTATTTGGATAGTTAGGTGTTTCAATAGTATGTTATTAGGATAGGTGGAAAGGGAGACATCATACCATTGGATGTATGAGGAAATACGAGAATGAGTTACGATTGCTAGAGTTCCCTTCCTAGTGCTTCGGCTATTATGAATATGTGCTCTAATTTGTATGTTTGAGTGAATAGGTACTAAGCTATGTCTTCACCTAAATTAGCAAGTCTGAGCATGCCTTAAACACAATGGATTGGTTGATCAGGAGATAACACTTGGTCCCCTACCCTAGCCATCATCCTTGAAGAGGATGAGTATCTGGTATGGCACCTAGTCAATATGTCAGTTCGTTAGTCAGTGTTGCTTGAAGTTTTGTATTTTGACCCTAGATAGTGGTCAAATCTCTATTGGGAATTTGGATTAATTAATTTTGTTTTCGGATTAGATGTGTTTGGTTACTAAATGCATTAAAATAAAGTGTTAAATAACTTTGTTAAATATATATATATAATTATAGTTAATAACAAAAATGAATTTATAATGTAATGATAAATTAATAAATAATAATAGTTTGGTAAATAAATAAAATATTATAAACTTGGATTATTTAACTAACTATTAAATGTGAATAAATGATGGTAAATGGTCTTACTAGTTGGGGGTATCAATTATACTTACCCAAGTTAAGGTTTTAATTGAAATATTTATAATTGGTTATTAATTTAATAAATTAAAAGTTAAATTATAATTGGTTCGAAGGTTGGTTGGGATTCTAGTACAAGGGGACATCCTTCTTCATGAAAAGGCTCTAGATTTGGAGGGAAAAGAAAATTATTTGAAGATCGAAATAGAAAACTTCGGATTTTTGGCATTTTTGGAAAAAAGGAGGATCTATGGTGATTAGACAAGAATGGGAAAAGAAAGAAAAAAAAGAAAAGAAAATTCATTTGGTTCTTTGGGGAGACAAGGAAGGGTATCTGGAAGGAAAGAGTGTTGCTATTTGTTGGAGAGAGAAGACATGGCACCAGAGCTCTGAGAAAGATTGCAGAATGCACGTTCAAGGTATGAATTGAAAACTTGAGTTAATCTTTTTGAATATAAATGAAAAAAAAATGAATGGTAATTTGGGATTAGAATGTGAATCTGGAAAGGAAAAGCATGTTGTGAAATATTTTTGTGTATTTTGAATATTTTTAGTGATTTATTCATGTATTTTTATGCCTCAAAGTATGGGTCATGGTGTGAAGGGGCTAGTTGATATGAAATCTGATAAGAAGTATGATCTATTACAAATTTAATGGTTATGGAAACATGCTATATATATATATATATATATGTCCAATGCTTTAAAAATTTGGTTCAGTTTGGATTTCTATTACAAGAAAAGTCCCAGCATATCCAAGCCAATTATTGTCCTTCCTTCAGATTGGTTTGCAATGAAATTTTAAGCAGTGCATTCTATGATTCTTTCCAGGCTTTAAGTGTTGAGGATTTTGTGATTGTTTTTGAACCATTGATCATTGATTTCTCTTAATATTCCTCTTGTATTTTCCAATACATAAAAGGATACCTTCTGATTGAAGCGCTTTGATACAAGGACTTATGTGACAATTTTGTTTTTGCGTTTGTAATGGTCATTTTTTACTCAAGTACATAATAAGTATAGGAAATGCACTAATTTTAAATCTATGTTGCTATCAAGTAATGATTTTCAATGATGCATTTGAACAGTTCTATATTATTGTAGTCCTCTTTCCTGAATAGGTGTTTTAGGATGGAATTATTTCTTTGCAATAAGTTGCTTTGTAAATCATTCTTAGATATTGTCCATGGTCTGCATTTTATCTATTAAGCTTGAGCATTAATCCCACAAAATAAAACATCACAAATTTGTAATCTAATACCCAACATTGTTGCCCCGGTCAATCCTACAGTCTGAGGTGATTGTATTTGCTTGATAGTTTTTTGTAACTTTAAGAAAAATCCAATTCATGCACACCCTCCTGTCCTTTCATCTCATGAGGCATCTCTCCTTGAGGTCATCTGTCAAATAGTTTCTAGGGTAGATCTCCTAAACCTTTTCAAAATTTGAGAGAGAACTCTTAAGGTCTCCCAACTTCAATTGAACTAGTCCCAGCCAAAGTATAGCAACTCAACTCCTATCGCCATAGTTTTTCCTTGAATGACACCTTGTAGCAATGGCCAGTGGTGTCCTAATCACCTTCACTATGATAAAACCATGCAATATTATAATAGGAATGAAATTTCATGAGAGGGTGGCCAATTGAAACAAGAGAGCTATTGCAGCCAATTGTTCCTCAATAAAATGTTGCCTATGCACAAAACAGGTTGCTAAATGATTCAATGCCATTGCACAACATAGGTATAACTCAAGGTTGTGTGTACCTACTCACGTGCCCTAATCTATTCCATAGACTTAAAAACATAGATATGATTTAAGATTAAACCTAGATATTAAGAGGATTCAAATTATGTTCTTTAGATTATATTTTTGTGATTAAAACGCTATTTGAAAATAGGTTTTGGAAAAAATTATAAAGTAGTAAATTGTTGTGACAAAAAAATAGTGTATTCCATCTCCAATGAGTCTTATTTTAAGAATTGTGTTCTCTTAAACCTTCTTTTCAAGGCGCACCACCAAACTTTATAAATTATCACAAAAGTTAGCCATACCAAGTTCCTATATTATGATAAATTGTTTAATTAGTGACTTCATATATATTTTTTATATTTTTAGAATTATATTTTACTAATAATTATTTTCTCATTTGAAATTTATATTGAATATATTAATTGTATAAATAATTTTTTGGTTTTGTATATCTCTATGTTGTTTTTTTTAAAATATTTTAAAATTTAGGAAAATATTATGTTTTGAGAAAGTTATGATTATCTTGGTGAAAAATTATTTTGTGTAATTTAGATAGAAATTACTATGTCTGGTCTATGTGATCTTGTAACATGGTTTAGTGAGTTTATAATTTTTAATAAGTATTCATTATTTTTGGGTACTATTTATAGGGGTATGAGTATGATTTGGAACTTACTCTCTATGCTACCTATATATCTAAGTACTCTAATATTTTATTTCAAAGTCCCTTAGTAGATTAGGTCAAAATAGTTTGTTTCATGGGTGAAATGCTTTGACTTTAATTTACATTTTGATTATATGGGAAAAATAGGTTTTGAAGGGACCCGAAACCCTTTACAACAAAAAACACAAAATGTTGCAAGAAAGGATTTTCCAAATGCCACTAGCAGCAACCCAATAGCCAAAAAAAACTACAAAATGGGTGTTAGACTAAAATATAACAATTAACTACCAACAACACCCATCAGCCACAAAACAACCAAAAAGAAACCTACACCCAATAGGAAACAAAAAGCAACAAAGAAAAAGACCAGGTGCTAGTCCAAACTACTTAGGGTGTTGGCCACCTCAATTTTTTGGTTCCTATTTCTTTTGACCATATCCTGTAGCTCCTTCTTCTCAGCATCAAAGGATCTCTTCCAATCAGTCGACCCTCTAACAACAGGTCCTTTGTCATCATCCTTAGAAAATTTTTTACCTTTTCCCTTAGCTGCGTGCTCTTTCTCCATAAGCTTAGAGAAATAAACCTGATCCTCCCTGAGATCACTAATATTTTTTAAAGGACTCCCAAGGATTCCGCATTGTTCTTCACAATTTAGATATGACAAGCCTGCATTAGCTTTTTGACATCAACATTCGTATCCAAAACCTTGGCTTCTAGAGCAACCAACCTTGTTATTTTATTTGACTCTTGAACTTAATTTGGTGGAGATAATCTCTTAATTGTTTTGTGTTATTAGGATGGTTATCCTATTTATGCTCATGTAAGTCCAACTTGTCTTGGTGTTGTATTGTCTCTATGGGGAGCTAAATCTATTGATTTGTGATTTTTTTGTCATGGTTGATTTATGTTAATTTGTGATATCTTTTGTGTCATAGTTGAGTTTTGACCTACATTGTGTCATAGTTGATTATATTTGTATATGACATCATTGTGTTACTGTTCTACTTGTGAGAATAGTGTTTTATCCAAAAGGATAGGGTGTATGAGAGTTTATCTCATACATTCCATTTGAAAGAATGAAATGTTATTTATCCTGTGGTTTATGATAGTTTATATCTTGTCATCTCTACCTTGGTCCCAATACCTTGAGACATCATTCCCCATAATAAATTTGGTTGAGATTCAAGCTTTCTTATCTATTTTTTAGCTCACTATAGACACCACACCACTAGAGGATCTTGTGCTCTCATTAGAAAAATGTCCACATGTACTTTATGTTATGACCACCTTGCACAACTAGAACAAGGGGATCTTTGAGTTAAGTTAAATGGTCCACTATATTGGCATACAATATCTTTCTACCTTGTGGTAAGGGGGCTATGTGGTTGGTATCTATTGTTAACCTTATTTTCTTATGCAATGCAATGATACTTGGGTTTAAAGTATCATTGAAGATTCCCTATGGATGGGTTGTGGGGGACTAGGTATGTGTGTGTGCCATGTTGGTGGAGTTTTTGTATTGATTCATATGATTTTGATAAGTGTGCAAGATGGTCAATACCTTGCTTGATGTGTAGGGTTACTAGTTGCAAGTAGGCAGAGTTTGTATGGGGGGAGGGGATCGAGAGAGGCTACCAAGATAAACTAGGATGGAGGTTGGGGCCTCAGAAGATCTACCAGGATAATCCATATCAAGCTATGTGATGACACTTCTCCCTATTGTAGTCTAGCACTAGCTAGATGTGTTTCCTCTTCATGTTGTGTGTGTGCCTCTAGAATGTGGTGTTGGTGTTGTTGGTAGTGTTGTGTAGGGGTCATGTATAATTCATTGTTTATGTTAGCATGTTGCTCTCCTGATTTCCTGTTGGATGTGGGACCTTTTGTTATCTCCTAGCATGGGGAGTGGACCTCAGGGTTCCACATGGTCGGGAGGTTGGTGCTTTTTCATCCATTGTGTATTCTTACTGAATGTTCATGAGCATGGTGATTGGATATTGCACTGTGGACTCCAGTTCCTATTCCAGTTGTGAAGGAATCCTATCATGCATTGGTGTATATCCGTTGGTATCTCTTAATGTAATCTAATGTAATCTTCCTACATGTACTTGAGAAAGCAATGTTGTGAATATGGTAATAATGTAACATTCATTGATATCTTCTTGTGAAAAGTATTGTAAAGAAATGCATCTTTCATATGAAATTTAGTTAGGAAAATAATGGTTAATGGTTGATTATTAGTTGTTACATTGTGGAAGTAAATAATCTAGAATCATTTGATGTGGTGCTTTAAAATGAACCTTTCATGTTAGATCAATCATCCTATCTTAGTAGTTGATGAAATATTTCTAGTAATCTTGACTATTGGTTTGTGAGTAGCACAGTCGGGGAATCCTAGAGGACCTAGGATTAGTTTATTATGTTATGTTATGTTATGTTATGCATTCTATTGTTTTTTTCCAAAAAAAAATTATTTTCCTAATTCGGTATAGTTTGTGTTGTCCTCTAGGGTTCCTTGAGCGTTACACCTAGTATTAGGGCATACCGTTCTAATATTGACACTTTGGCTTCATATGATCCCATTATCTTGTCCTAGTTGAATTTTCTTGTGACCTTGTTTCATTTCCATGAACTTCAGGTTCTTTAAAATTACAAATTTAGTCTTGGAATGCATGTGTGGGTTACGACTTATTGCTGTAGAAAAGTTGGCATGCTTATTTCTTTTGATTGACTAAATATGCATTAGAATAAGATGTTAATCTATGCAATTAGGTTACCTATATTTGTTAGGTGCATTTTCATAATGATAAGGTATATACTACATGTAAAAAGGATGGTTAAATAAACTAAGGAAAGTATGTAGGTAGTTTATACATAAATTATTTTCTCTTTTTGTAGTTGCTATAATGCATTTGGAAGTAATTTGTATGATTAGAAGTTTTGCATTACATGATGTGATGTATGGGGAAAGAGTAAGAGTGAAAAATTGATTAAAGGGTTATGGATAATATGTAATGATATGAATCACATTGGTTATGGAAATAAATGTACTTATGGTATGTATCTTTTGAAAAGTAATGGAATTGTGTATGTAATTGTACCCCCTGTAAATGTGAGAAACCAGTAAGTGTGCATTGGTTGAGTGTTGTGAATACCCTGTACTTGCTTTGTGTTCCCATGGGATGGTGATACTGTGTACCCATCCATGGGGAATATGTTGTATTTTTTGGTGTGGGATTAACCATACCATTATGTGTGTTTGTATGTTTGTTGCCTGATTGAGGGCCAACCCACGTGTGGTTAAAATTTATATAAGAGTAGCCAACAGATAGTTTCATAGATCTTTTTCTTTTGGTTCTCTAGTCCCTCAATCCATGAAGGGGTAGTGGTAGCCACAAAGTTCCTTGGGTGAAGTGTGTAGCATATGCATATAGCAGCGCAAAGCAGTCTCAACTCAACCGATCCCGAGGAAAAGTACTCACTACTTCCCCTTATGATGGATCAGGGTACTTGATCCATATGTGCTAGCCTAATCCCCACAGTTTTGAGTACAGTAGCATTCGTTTGTTAGTATATGCCTGGCCACCTGTAGGGGCATTGTGTTGGCATTAGCGAGTCAACCTTGTCTATATGAGAGGTGAAGCTCAAGTAGCCCCATATTGATACTCATATATGCATTGTATATCTGCGTATCCGCGAGTGTTACGACATGATGCGGATATGATGCCACACTGCCCGATGTTTTGACCACGGTGCTGAGTGATGATAGGTGTTGATGATGGTAGCGAGCTAGGCTCGAGGACATAATGCCACGTGCATAGACATGTGAAGGTGCACTATGAGATTGTGTTATGATAGCCTACTTGTGTGATGAGTGTAATGGGACCTCATAAAATTGTAGAGGGATACTCATGTTTTCTTTTGATAGTTTGGGTTGGTTAGCATATGGCTATGTCCTATCCATGTATACCTTTGGCTACGGCGAGTACATGCATGTGCCTTCTCCATGACAAATCACCACACAAGGTGTGTTTTGTGTGTTCCTACTTCTATGAAGCCACATACACACTGCCATGCGGCATACAACTAGTGTGTGCCTTCTTTGGCTAGTGTATGACCATGCCGCACTAAGACACAATGCAGGATGTGACCAAGGTGCACATTCCATGTGGGAAGCCAAGGAGTGCATGGGCCACTTGGCTAATTCATGCCACATGATGACGTGATGCAGGGTGTAGCCAAGGAGTACACTCTGAGCCATGTGGATGGCATGCTTACTTCACACCACATGAGGGCTACTGCTATAGCTTGATGTTGTTCCCTCCTTGCTCGTTTGGTGGCTAGTATCTAGTCATGCAGTGTTGTACAGTGCAATTTTTAAGATTATGTATTTTCTTTATGGTTATCGATGATTTTCTATTGAATGTGAAGGCCGACACTTTGCTTATATTTGATTGTGATGGTTTAGCCAAACCTTGTGATCTTATTTTCCCATATCCCTCGTGGTTACATTTGATTTAGTGTTGAAATTATGCACATTTCTTGCTTTACTGTTGAAATAGAATTTTCATTTCATCTTTCTTTAAGAATTTGGTGGATAAACTAGTTTATCCTTATTGTTTTGTATGTCTTCCATGTGTCATATTGTGATTCTTCTCTAAGGATGTATGAAGCGGACTTGGTGAGTGTATACAAGGAAGCAAACATAGGGAACCTTGAGGATGGGGGTATGTGAAGGTAATAAATAGCTAGGACCCACTACCCACCTATGTGCACATGATGACTATCCCTTGGATGCTAACCACCTTATACAACAAGAGATAGGTCATTGTGGCCTTGTTTGGATGGTCTCACCATGTGTGTGTGGCCTAACACTCTCAAGCCACTAAGTGTGAGGTATGGACTATGTGAGATGGATATTGGTTCTTGGCTTTTGGATTAGTATGATGCTTCCCGATGTCCAGATGGACCCTTGTGTAGCCTTGTGATGTGATTCCCAATGATGTGAATGTGTGTGTATGTGAAGAATGTATGTTAAATCTTGAATATAGTACTTATAAAATAATAAATTATGTTTCCATGCTTCTAAAAAGGTGTAAAATCATGATCTGATGTTGAATATGTTAGGAGATTTAGTGTTGTAAAGTGAATAAAGTGGAATGTCTTGTCGATAAATGATGGATATTAAATGAAGATTTTTGGCTTTGTGCATATAATTATGTACTGTTTTATAGAAATGTAACATTTTGATGTATTGATTGCTTAACAGTATGTTGGAAGAGGAGTTGTAATTAAGGGTTAAGAAAATGAAATAGTGATGCATTTGAAATCGAATACTTTTATATGATTTTGTTATGAGAAATTGGGCTAGTTAGGATTAAAGGTGTGCAATTTCTTCTTTGTCATGAAAGAAACTGATGGACCGTGTTAATGCTAATATGTAAGGATTTTGAGTGGTTTATGAAATGAAAGCTCTGATTGTGTTACTATTATGACTTTCAAAGCTAGAAGGGTAGATTATGTTTGAAATGGAGTGTATAATTAAATATATTCTTTTGAGATGAATTCCTTTCCATAGGAAAAACTAGTGCATATTTTTTTGATGTAATGAATCAACATGATGTTGGTTAATAGAAATTTGTAGTACTAATGTGTTATGTTTCCATCCTAGTTTTGTGACTCCTGGGAGTAAGTCAAATTTTAGGGGGGGAGGATGCAATTCCCCTCCATTCTCACCTTGGATGTGCAGGTAGTCTAGCTAAGGAACTTGAAGATGTATTGACTTGTGTTCAAGTTTTGTGGTTGCAAATGGGACATGAGCTCCTACTAGTTCTTTAGTGAGTATGATCTATATTGTCATGTTATTATTGCTATCCAAAGATTTATTTGGATAGTTAGGTGTTGTAACAATATGTTGTTAGGATAGGTGGAAAGGGAGGCATCGTACCATTGGAAATATGAGGACATATGGGAATGAGTTACGATTTCTAGAGTTCCTTTCCTAGTGCTTTGACTATTATGAAAATGTGCTCTAATCTGTATGTTTGTGTGAACAAGTACTAGGCTACATCTCCACCTAAATTAGTAGGTTTGAGCATTCCTTGAACCCAATAGATCGGTTGATCAGGAGATAACACTTGGCCCCCTACCCTAGCGATTATCCTCAAAGAGGATGAGTATTTGGTTTGGCACCTGGTTAGTATGTTAATTTGGTTAGTCAGTGTTACTTGAAGTTTTGCATTTTGACCCTAGATAGTGGTAAGGTCTCTATTGGGAATTTGGGTTAATTAATTTGGTTGTTGAATTAGATGTGTTTGGTTATTGTATGCATTAAAATAAAGTGTTAATAATAAAAATGAATTTATAATGTAATGATAAATTAATAAATAATAATAGTTTGGTGAATAAATAAAATATTATATAGTTGGATTATGTAATTAACTATAAAATATGAATAAACGATGGTAAATGGTCTTACTGGTTGGGGGTATCAATTATACTTACCCAAGTTAGGATTTTAATTGAAATGTCTCTAATTGGATATTAATTTAATAAATTAAAAGTTAAACTATAACTGGTTTGGCAATTGGTTGGGATTATGGTACAAGGGGACATCCTTCTTCCAAAAAAGGCTTTGGAATTGGGGGAAAAAGAAAATTATCTTAAGATCAAAATAGAAACCTCAAGATTTTTGGAATGTTTGGAAAAATAGAGGATCTATGCTGATTAGACAAGAATAGGAAAAGAAAGAAAAAAAAATCATTTGGTTCTTTGGGGAGAAAGGAAGGTATCTTGAAGGAAAGAGTGTTGTTGTTTGCTGGAGAGAGAAGACATGGAATGAGGGCTCTGAGAAAGATTGTAGAATGCAGATTCAAGGTATGAATTGAAAACCTGATTTAATCTCTTTTGAATATAAAAGATGAAAGATGAATGGGAATATGGGATTAGAATGTAAAACTGGAAAGGAAAAGAATGTTGTGAAAGATTCTTGTGTATTTTGAATATTGTTAGTGATTTATTCGTGGATGTTTATGCCTGGGAGTATGGATGATGGTGCAAAGGGGCTTGTTGATATGAAATCTATTAAGGAGTATGATCTATTACAATTTTAATGATTATGAAAGCATGCTATGTGTGTGTGTGGTAATTCTTTAAAATTTGGTTTCTGATTTTAGTTCTATTACAAGAAAAATCCCAATGTATCAAGCAGTTATTGTCCTTCAAATTGGTTTGCAATGAAATTTTAAGCCAGTGCATTGGTTTGAGGATTTTGTGATTTTTTATGAGCAGTTGATCGTTTATTTCTCTTAATATTCCTCTTGTATTTTCCAATACTTGAAGGATACCTTAGATTGAAGTGCTTGATACAATGACTTTTGTGACAATTTTTATTTTTGTATCTATAATGAATTAGAGTTTTACTTTCGGCGGTGTAAGTATAAGTGATGCATTAATTCTAAATCTATGTTGGTATCAAATAGCGATTTTCTATGATGTATTTGAACAATTCTATATTATTGTAGTCCTATTTCCTGAATAGGTGTTTTAGGATGGAATTCTTTCTTTGCAATAAGCTGATCTATAAATCATTCTTAGATATTGCCCATGGTCTGAATTTTATCTGTTAAGCTTGAGCATTAATCCTACAAAATAAAACTATATGGTATCCAATTTGGACAATTAATTTATCAATTTATCACTTTTTAGATCTAAACATCCCTCTTGCTCAGGAGTTAATTAGAAATAATATTACTATTATTTAATTAATATCTTTAATTACATGGAAATCCCTAAGGTGTTATTTAATTAATAATTAAATACCTTACCCTCCAACAATCCTCTTTTCACCAAATAAATTAAATAAATGTTACATTTATTTAATTCCTCACATCATCATTTTCATCTAATCTAATCCATTTCCTAAAATCTTTTCATTAAGGATGTGCACATGCCTAATCCTTGGTTAGGATGTGTCACATCCTCCAACTTTTACAAGTTGGCTTTTAATCCTAATTAGCCCCTAATTATCCTCTAATTGCTGATTAATTAAGCCTAATCATTCTCCAAGAAAATTTTAATTCCTTTTTATTCTTCCTAGATTCCCCTCTCTTATATGTGAATTTTTTAATTCACATTCCATCTTCAGGCTTCCTAGAACCTTGGACTTGTCTAATCTCCACATGTGACCAACCTTGGACTTGTCACAATCTCCACATGTGACCAAGTCCCACCTTTTGGAGCCCACCTTTTATCCTCTAGATCCTCCTAGGAATGTGAATTTATATCCCCAACCACCTTTCCTTTTCCCATGTAGACTTTTGAGGAATTCCAAAATTCCTCAAATGCCCCTTTCACTCCCACTTGGGGACAAAGAATCCCTTTTTGAGGAAATCTTTTCACCCCAAAGTGCATGTCCTTCCTCCACCTCATGTACCTTCTTAACACCTCACTTACACCTCATATCCTCTTGTCCACTTCATCCTCCACATGTCAAGATGTGAGGGCTTGTGGGTTCTCAACCCACCATAGCCCTTCATCTTGGCCTTGTTGGATCAATCTTGACCATTGAATTCTCTATAGAATTCAAATTCTCCTATAAATACCCCCTCCCCAAGGGCATTTTCAACACTTTTCATTCTCATAACTACATGCTGCCAATTTGAATCCTCAATCCTTTACCATCATCTAGCCATCTTTTTAATCATTTGCACCTCTAATCTTGCATTTAGTCATTCAAGCAATCATCTAAGGAGCACAAAAACCATTCCAAGCAAGGGCCAATCAAAGTGATATCAACAGCAAGGAAGGTGAAACTATTTGTATTTCATTTCATTCATTTTCCTTTTCGTTATATCACTCTTTTGGCTAATCTTGAGGTGTCTTTGGTATTTTTTCATTCATATTTCTTAGTTAGTTTGCACATTTAGAGTAGGATAGATATCAAGATGCCTACATTTTAGCACTCCGGTGGGACCCACAAACAGGTTCTTACATTTAACCCTTGTTTTAGCTAAGAACTATGCAGGAAAAGGTCGTAGAAAGGTGGAAGCGCCCCTGTTTCTGCTGCAGAAAGGCGGAAGTGCCCCTATTTTTGCCGCAGAAAGGCGGAAGCACCCTCTACCTTGCCGCAGAAAGGGGGAAGTGCCCTCTAGTCTGTTCCAGAAAGGCGGAAGTGCCCTACATCTCAAAGCTTTACTTTCTTCTAACGAGTTTGCTGCAATTAGGGATAA
>VDFB02072635.1:0-41873 GCA_007258455.2 Sequoia sempervirens
ATATAATGCTTAACAACTTTCCTTGTATAAATACCATCTTCAACCTTAGAAAATTTCTTCAAGGTTGGCTACACACACTTTATTTTACAAATTCAAATTAGGTCGGCAACTCAACATTCTCACAGTGGAAGAGAATGAGAGTGGACCAAAACAAAAACCAAGACCCAAAACAACATCTTAGATTAATCACACACTTCCTTAATTGATACTTATCCCTTGCATGATGTGTAAACACCAGGTTGAAGAAACCTAATGAAAACACTAATGAATCTGAGGTACATGCTTCTGCAACAAGAAGATAGCATGCAGACCACACAACATGCTTCACCATACACTGGAACACATATTATATTTCTTCAAATTCATCTACAACTAATGCAAAAATATTCATACACATAAAACTTTCCATCAGTCCATTCAAACTGTACAAATACACATAGTAACTTTGAAACTAGTCTTCCAGAGCACCAAACCACGAATGCCTTTGAAAAAATATAGATAACACCATTACAAGACTTCTTCCAAATCTGCAAGACCAGAAGCAAACTAGTAGAGGACCGCAGAGTAGAAACATTTCTCCCAGTCCAAAGACAAACAACTCTGCCATACCGGTTCACAAACTGGTGAACTCAACTTTCACTCTTCTTCAAACCAAAAGATATAATCTAGGATATATCACCGAAGGATTCCCATAAAAAACACTTCATATCTGCACAAGAATAGGAGCAACATAGAAGAAATGTAGAGTACATACTGAAGCACATTTTGAACACACACAATTTTGTCTTCACTATTTATTAATTTTCTCAAAAGCACTTGGTAACTCATCATATCATCACACCTACAACATCATAAAGATAGCTCCATGTAATCACAACATCTCTACAGTATCTCAACTATACATGCACAACCTACAATCACTTGTTTCTTTTCTCTACAACAACCTATACTGTGTTGACAACAATGACAAAATTAATGACAACACCACCATACTCATTTATGCTTGCAACAATATCCCCCTTTGTCATTGATGGCAACACATGTTTCTCTCCCCCCATTTAACATCAATGGAAAAGAACAAAAGGATTTTACATAACTCTGATCACTCCCCCTTAAGAGTGCACTCACACATCTCATACTGCAACAATGGCACTTTCTATTCTCCCTGAGGAGTAGACCCCAATCATCAATCTAGAAAAATGATGAATTTGTAATTCCACTGGACTAATGCACCTCCACATGCACCTAGTTCAAAGGAGGGTCAATAACCTCCAATTTCTCACTGAGATACTCAAAAGTATCCTTTGGAAGAGCCTTAGTAAATATATCAGCAATCTGGTCCTTTGTAGGCACATATTCTAGCCTGACTTCATTCTCCAATACCTTTTCTCTCAAGAAATTATATCTGATAGATATATGCTTTGTCCTTGAATGCATTACCAAATTCTTTGAAATATTTATTGCACTTGTATTATCATAGAAGATAGGGATAGGCTCATCACACATCACTGCTATATCCTTCAATGTTTGCTTCATCCACAATACATGTGTGCAACAAGATGCTATTGCAATGTACTCAGCCTCTGCAGTGGATAAAGAAACTGAATCCTATTTCTTGCTTAGAAATGAAACCAATATTCCTTCAAGAAATAATTCACCACCACTTATACTCTTCTGATCATCTACACAACCAACCCAATCTACATCAGTGTAAGCACTCAAAGTAAAATTAGTATCCTTAGGATACGACAAGCCATAATCTGGAGTGCCTTTTAGATATTTGAATATCCTTTTCATAGTTGTAACATGTGATTCTTTAGGTTTTGCTTGAAATATGGAAACCAAACATACTGCATGCATGATATCTAATCTAGGAGCAGTAATATATAACAATCCACTAGTCATAGATCTATATATGTTTTGATCAACTTTAGGAGATTCATCATCCTTACTCAATTTGCATTTAGTCACCATAGGGGTACTAACCAGTTTGGAGTCATCCATTCCAAAAAAATTCAGCAATTATTTAACATGCTTTGATTATGAAATGAATATTCCCTTATCAGTTTGATTCACTTGAAGTCCAAGGAAGAAATTCAACTCACCAATCATAGAAATTTTAAACTCTTTTTGCATCTCCTGTGCAAATCTCTTACACATACCCTCATTTCTTCTAAAGATAATATCATCAACATATACAACCATTATCAGCATTCTGTTTCCTTCAACCTTGAAATAAATATTATTATCTGGAGAGCCTTTGTTGAACCTTTGTTGAGTCAAATACTTGTCCAACCTTACATACCATGCTCTGGGAGCCTGTTTAAGTCCATAAAGTGATTTTTTCAACTTATAGACCATGTTTGATTGATATGATAACTAAAATCCCTCCAGTTGTTTCATGTACACCTCTTCTTCCAATTCTCCATTCAGGAATGCAAACTTAACATCCATCTAGTATACCTTGAAATATTTGTGAGAAAAAAATGCTAAGAACATTTGAATAGCCTCCATTCTTTCCACCGAGGCAAATGTGTCCTTAAAGTATATTCCTTCAACCTATGAATAACCTTTGCACACAAGCCTTGCTTTGTTTCTTACTACTTCACCATTCTCATTCAACTTATTCCTGAATACCCATTTTGTACCAATTATGTTCTTGTTTACCGGTTTGGTAACCAATTCCCATGTCTAATTTTTATCTGTTTGCTATAATTCCTCTTTCATTGCTCTAACCCAATTTTCATCTTTGCATGCTTCACACATTGTTTTAGGTTCTATCTTGGAAAGTAAACACAAATTTACCTTAGCTACTACCACTTTGCTTCTTGTCTTTACACCTTCACTTTGTGTCCAATTATTTGTTCTTCGAGGGATGATTTTACGTATTTTTATATTTTTGGAGTCTTAGGGCATAGATCAGATTCTTCTTCTTCCTCCTTTTATTCTTAACGTACTTTTTTCACATATAGGTTCATCTGTAGTTCAACTTTCACTTATTTCAACTAATCTGTGCATATCTTCATCAACTTTCACATTTGCACTTTCAACAATCTTTCTCAATCTTTTATTGAAGTGTCTATAAGCTTTGCTATTAGTGGAGTATCCAAGGAAAATACCTTCATCACTAATAGCATGAAACTTTCCTAGGTTCTCATCATCTCTTTTAATATATTGTTTGCTTCCAAACACCTTAAAGTACTTAACGTTAGAATTTTTTCCATTACCATAGTTCATAAAAATTAGCTGTGTTGTTACTTTTGATTTGAAATCTATTAATAATATAAACAACACTATGAATTTCATATATGCCGGTACATTTTCTCTTTCATCATAGTCCTTGCAGCTTCTTGAATAGTCTAATTCTTCCTGTCAACAACTCCATTCTACTGAGGATTTCTAGGAGCAGAAAAATGCCTCTTTATACCATGATCTTCACAAAACATATTAAACTCATTGGAGGAGAATTATACACCCCTTTCAAACCTAAATTTTCTTATTTTTAGGTTCACTTCATTCTCTACCATAGCCTTGAACACCTTGAATCTATCCAGATTTTGAGCTTTCTCCCTAAGAAAAGTAACCCATGTCATTCTAGAATAATAATCAATAAGAAGCATAAAATACCTGTCACCATTAAGACTTCCTATTCTTGTGGGACCACAGAGGTCTGTATGAATCAATTCCAATATTTTGGTAGTTGATTGTTCTTTTCCTTTAAAGTTGCATCTTGTTTTTTTTCCCAACTGACAACTTCTGCAAACAGTATTGGTAGGCTTTGTGATTTTAGGAAGATCCCTGACAACTTCTCTTGAACTAATCCTGATCAGATTGTCAATTTTTACATGTCCCATCCTTCGGTGCCATAGCCAAATTTCATTAACTTGAGACACAAAACATCAACCATCAACACCCTTAAGTTGATAAGTGTTTCCATATGTTCTTCATACAACTACAATAGTTCTAGACCCTTTTATGATCTCACATGTATTATCTTGAAACACAAGCTTAAATCCTTTGCTACACATTTGTCCAACACTCAAGAGATTATGCCTTAAGCCCTTAATATAATAGAAATGATCAGTACTGTGTTTTCCATCAAAACTAATTGTTCCTCTTCCAATAATCTTTGCACCAGAATCATCTCCAAACATGACTAATCCTCCATAATACTTTTCAAGTTTAGTAAACTTACTTTTGTCTTTGGTCATGTGATTTGAACAACCACTATCAATTACCCAATAATCTTCATCTTGTCTATCATGAAAGGAAGCAACTAGGGTACCTTCCATCTCTTCCTTCTTGTTTTCTGGACTACATTCCCTTGTACATCTTCCATGGTTAGTAGATACTGATTTATTCTCTAAGGCTAGAAACAAGCATTCATCATTATCACCCTCAAAATCAAATTCATCATTTGAAATTCTAGCATCTTCTCTAACATAATATAATTTCTTGAACTTTTTGTCCTTTTTGTCTTTATTGTCTCTGCTTTTCTTGTGAATGGCTCTATTTGGACATCTTGAAGCATAGTGACCAATATTTCCACAACTAAAACATTTAAAAGGTAACATGCCTTTGTACTTACTGGTACCTTTCTTCAAATTCCTTGTAAAATTTTCTTCCAACTCCTTTGAAATATCACCATCTAGATTATCTTTTGTCTTTGTAGTTTTGAAGGTTGTTTATGTTTTCTCCTTTTCTTTCCCAAATTTCCTCATTTCAAATGTAATCAAGGTGCCAAATAGTTATTCTTTAGTGAATTTCTCTAGATCATAAACTTCCTCAATAGCTGAGACTTTGTCACTATAACTCTCTGAAAGGGTCATTAGAATCTTCACCATTACATCTTCATCTGTCAAAGTACCACCTTGATTTTTTACTTCATTTATTGTAATATCAACCCTCTGAAAATAACTTGCAATTTCTTCACATTCTTCCATTTTCAAGTTCTCATATCTGCGCTTAGCTATCAACTTCTTTGATAATTTGACTTTTTCGTTTCCTTCATAGATATATTTCAAATTTTCCAAAACTTCATAAGTAGTGCCCAAAGAAATAAATTTTGTCAACTCAGTCTTGGATAAAGCACTATAGATTACATACCTTTCTTTTTCATTTTCTTCATAGGCAAAAATCTCATCTGCAAAAGGACCACTTGCTGGCACAACATATTTTGCTTCAACAACTTTCCAAGTCTTGCAACCAAGAGAGATTAGGTATTCTCTCATCTGCACTTTCTAGAAACTGTAGTCAGATCCATCAAACATAGGGATTGTCAAGTTACGTGCCATCAGATCTACCTCAAGTGGTTAAGCTCTTCTCTGAGGAACCAAAGCTCTAATACCAATTGTTGAAATGTGCAAGACAACTGAGAAGGGGGTGAATCAATTGTCACCAAACACATTCACAAATCTCATACAATTATTATCTCCACATCCACTTTAATCTATTATTAAGTATGAGCATGAAGTGTAAATAACAAAAGGCAATATCAACACAAGAAACACCAAATTTACATTGAAAACCCAATAAGGGAAAAGCCATAGTGAGGATTAACTCATAATAGAGAGTAATTGAAAAATAATTTACAAAGAGGTTCACTGCTAAAGGGCTCACTTCCCAAGATAGAACTCACTTTCCAACAGGGGGTTCACTACCTATAGATACATAAAGATAGAAAGAATAATGTTACACCAAGAAAACTATTTCAATGCAACAAAAGATCCACCACAACTACTTCTACACATATGCAGCCTTAATCAAAAAATTACAAACATTATCAGCTCACTACTTTCAGGAGTCTAACACATTAAAGTTCTTACTACCTCAATTTACTTTCACACACTCTTGCTTCTCACACTTTTGGTATGAAATACTTAACAAATTTCCTTGTATAAATACCATCTTCAACCATAGAAACTTTCTCCAAGGTCGGATACACATGCTTTATTTTACAGATTCAAATTAGATTAGAAACTCAACATTCCCATGGTGGAAGAAAATGAGATTTGACCAAACCAACACTTAACCAAGACCCAAAATAACATCTCAAATCAATCACATGCTTCCTTAATTGATACTTATCCTTAGCCTGATGTGTAAACACTAGGTTAGCCAAACCTAATGAAAACACCAATGAACTTTGAGGTACACGCTTCCACAATAAGAAGATAACATGCGGACCACACAAAATGATTCACCATACATTGGAACATATCTTAGATGTCTTTAGATTCATCCATAGCTAATGCAACAACCTTCATACATTGAACACTTTCCATCAGTCCATTCAAACTATACAGACACAGACATTAACTTTGAAACTAGTCTTCTGGAGCACCAAACCATGAACTCCTTTGACAAAATATAGATAACACCATTACAAGCCTTCTTCTAGATCCAATAGACCAAAATAAAATGAGTGGAAGATTGTGAAGTAGAAACATTTTTCCCAATCCACAAAAAAACAACTCTGTTAGACCTGTTCACAAACTGGTGAACTCTGTTGCAAGTATGAGAAAGTTTGGTGGTGTTGTCATTAATGTTGTCATTGACTTCAACATAGTTTAGTATGTTGTAGATTGTGCATGTATAGTTGAGATACTGTTGAGATGTTGTGAGTATAGGGATCTATCTTTATGAGTATTTGGAATGTGTGCTTCAAAGCGATGGGTTTCCAAGTGATTTTTGAGAAAATTAATAAAAGTGAAGTTAAGAGCTATGTATGTGTTCTTAGTAATATTAACTTTGGAATGTGCTCACATTCTCTATTTGATCCTATGCTTG
The DNA here is from genome assembly GCA_007258455.2 of Sequoia sempervirens. Classification (NCBI taxonomy): domain Eukaryota; kingdom Viridiplantae; phylum Streptophyta; class Pinopsida; order Cupressales; family Cupressaceae; genus Sequoia; species Sequoia sempervirens. The sequence continues at coordinate 6,790 of VDFB02072635.1, forward strand.
TGTGGATATGAAGATTTGGTAATGGTGATCTTGTGGTGATATATCCTAAGTTTTAGCTTCTAGTGTGATACTACATGAAAGTTATGTTCATCGATGTGTGAATTGTTTTGGAAAAAGTTAGCTTTTCTATGGGTGGGGAAATTTTTTTTCTGCCGGTCCTTTTCTATTTTGTTTCAGGTCTTGTGGATCTAGAATATGTCATGTAATGGTGTTCTCTAGGTTCTAGAAAAGACGTATGTGGTTTGGTGATCTAGAAGTTGAGTTATAGAGTTGTATGTGTTTGTACAGAATAGATGGATTGATGGAAGGAGTTCTATGTTTGAAGGTTGTTACACTTGTTGTGGATGTATTTGAAGGAACCTGAGATGTGTTCTCATTCATGATGAAGTGTTTTATGTTGTCCACATGTTATCTTCTTGCTAAGAAGCATGTACTTCAATGTTCATTTGTGTTTTCATGAGGTTTGGATGACCTGGTGTTTACACTTCACATGAAGAATTAAAATTTAATTAAGGAAGCATGTGGTTGATCCAAGACATTATTTTTGGTCTTGGTTAAGTATTTTTATTGGTCCACTCTCATTCCGTTCCACCGTGGGAATGTTGAGTTTTCGACCTAATTTGAATTTATGAAATGAATCATATGTGGAGCCTTGGAGAAAGTTTCTAAGGTTGAGATAGTATAAATTCAATTGAGATGTGAATAATAATTGTATGATGAAAATTAGCGAAGTAAGCCACAAGTGGAGAGAAGAATTATGCAAAAGTAAAGTGAGGTATAATACTTCGTATGTTAGATTCTTGAAGGTATTTAGTGAAAATTTGAAGGTTTCGATGTGATCAAGGTATGGATGTGTGTAATAAGAATTGTTTGTGGTGGATCTATTTTATTTTGTACATTAGTATAGGAATGGTGAGCCTTCCCTATTGGATAGTGGGTCATTTCTATAGGAAGTGAAGGCCTTTGTATTTTGATAGTGGATCCTCTCTTTTGGGTGGTGAGCCTTTTTATTCAATTTTTCTATCTCTTTTTTATTATGGGGTTAATCCTCACCATGGTTTTCCCTTATTGGGTTTCACATAAAATATGGTGTTCATTGTGTTGATTTTCTTTTGTTATCTGCATTTCATGTTCATGCTTAATAAGATAACAATGTGGTTTGTGAAAATTGATAAGTGTTGAAATTTTGAGTTTAAATTTGGTGACAATTGATTCACCCCCCCTCTCAGTTGTCCTACTTCTTTTAACAAACTCAACTTTCACTCTTCATCAAATTAGAAGCTACAATATAGGATATATCACCTAAGGATTCCCATAAACAACACTTCAGATCTGCACAAGCATAGGATAAACACATAAGAAATGTAGAGCACATACCAGAGCACATTCTAAACACACAATTTTGTTTTCACTTTTATTAATTTTCTCAAAAGCACTTGGTAACTCATCATATCAGAACACCTGCAACATCATAAAGATAGCTCCATGTACTCATAACATCTCTATAGTATCTCAACTATACATGCACAACCTATAATCACTTGTTTCCTTTCTTTGCAACAACCTATACTATGTTGACATCAATGAAAATATTAATGACAACACCACCATACTCATTCATACTTGCAACAATCTCTATGTGAAAATATTGGTAAGAGTTAGGAGTTCCAAAAGGAAGATAATCAAGAATCTAAGATAATTATAATTAATTCAGAAAATGAGCTAGTATCATAGATCAAACACAATATATGCTTCGTGGAAACAAAAAAATATCCATGCCAACTCCATTCCTCTAAAAGGATATTTTATATATTATTGTGGGTTAAATTTTCATTAACTGAAGACATCCTTTTGAAAAGTAAAACCAATAGGATAATTTTGTGATGTGTGGAAAACTAAGAATTTCATAAGATCTTGTCTGAATTTCATTATGGAGAGTTAAGTGGACATTTTTCATCAAATTTCATAGCCACTAAGATAATTTTTGTAGAAAATTCACTAAGATAATTTGTGTAGGATATTATTGGCCCTCAATGTTCTTAGATTGATATAAGCTAGTGAAGTAGTGCCAACAATGATAGTTTTATGTAGGAAAAAGAAGGAATGATGAACTTCCTCTAAACTTATATCTAGTAGAAGAATCATATAGACAATGGGAATTTGATTTTATTAGAGTGATTATTCCAATTTCAAGTTTACGACATAAATGGATCTTAATAACCACAAATTACTAAATGAGATATAATGAATTAGTGGAATTACAATAAGTGACAAAATGGAGTATATTGTCATTATACTTGATTCCCCATGCACTATTATATCAGATAATTTGAAAGTATTCCTTGTGTCTAATATTTTTGAGCTCACTCTAAGGAATGACATTTATTTAATAAAATATTTAAAATATAAACCACTAGAAAATGATAGCTAAATCAACAAACAAAAAATTGATTTGATTGATCAAGAACATTGATTTAGAGAATCAAATGGAATGGAATAAATATATTTAAAAAACACTATAGTTTGACAAAATTACTCCAAAAAAAATTATAGGCATACCACCTTTTAATTTGGTTTATGGAAAGGATGTTATAATGCCAATCTCAATAGAGATTTTAGCTCTTCAATTGATCAAATGGTTGGAATTCAAAGAAAATGGTCCCATGGAGGTCCAAATCACTGAGTTAACTAAATTTTAGGAAGATAGAAAATGGCCAATTAATTCTATGGCTAGTCACCAATAGATGGTCAAGTGATCTTTCTACAAGTGATTATCTAATCCTACCTTCAATATAGGTAACATATTTTTAAAATGGGAAGAGATAGTATCAAAGAAAGGTTAACATTAACAAAAATTATTTATTGAGTGGCCCTCAAAAGATAATAGATTGTGAAAAACAAAATGATTTTGAATTAGAGAATGAGGAAAGGGAGTTACTTAAGATCCTAGTTAATGAGATCTATTTGAAACATCATAATTAATACTAAGAAATTCATTTTACATAAGTAGAGCATATTGTAAATTAAATTTCTTTGTAGGTGGATGGGTGTGTTTTCTCACCCTTTTTATTTTCAAATAAAGTGTGTGTAGCTCATACCATCTAGTTTTATTATGTATATTTAAATAAAGAAATTTTCTCAGTTTTTTAAGTATCACTACATCATAAATTATAGTTTCCTCCCAAAATTTAAGAAAATATCATGAAATATGGATTAATTATCCTTTTGATAGGGTATTGAAAGCAAAGGATTGTTGTAAATGAAGTAATGATATATAATATAATCAACTAAGCAATGAAGAAAAATATGGTTCTAGACTATTGATTCTAACTAAGGACAATCCAAAAGTTTTCGCATCACTTAAATGTTATCAAATATGATAGCCTTTAAAGGTGGTGCCGTTGGTTGAAAGAAAATGATTCATCACACCAATAGTCCATATGGATGAATGAGCAAATACTTTTACAAATAACACATGATAGTGTATTGCTTCATCAAAATAATGGCAATTTAGGCACATTTTCCACATTACACTATTGGTCAAATGAGAAGGGTATAACTCATATAGCACAAATTGGAGTTGAGTCTCATGAATTTCATCCTTTTAATTTTGAATATATTATATTAATACAAGTCTCTTAATAATAATGAATTTTTTGTTATGTAGTAATCCATATAAATTGTATATTGTAGCTACAATTAGAATCATGTAGGCCTTTGTGGGTATTCTTAGAATTGATTTAAATATTTGAGAATTGTGCACTTTTCTTTTTGTAATTTTTTTCTTAGTTCAACAATGAAGATAAATTGACACTCTATGCTATAATTTCTATCTTTATATGATTCTTTCTTTTCCTATATTTTTCTATTCATGAATTACATTTATTAAGATTTAAAATAATAAATTTTATTCTCTTTGTTTAACCTAAATAGTATTGTGGTTCAAATAAAAAATATAGTGAAAATTTAGTATAATAGGAATTTTTACCATCAAGCACATCACCTTAGCATAAATTCATTTATAAGTTTCATTCTTACTCTTTTCTCTACAAAGTTTGAGTAATCCTTTAAGAATCATAAGAAGGCCAAGCTTCAAAAAACACAAAGGTTATCTTACGATTCAAATCCTATGCTTGTAGTATTTTTTGTTATTGTTTCAAGTTTGTTTATGGGTGTAAATATCAAATACAGATAAAACATAAAAAAATAGCATTAGATACACATTATATATTTAGTTACCTATATTAAATATACTCAAGAAGGATCAAACACATGTATGAAACATAACATTATTATTATAAATACATGAAAATTGTTTAGATAACATCAATATATGAGATATATGAAATATGCATGTTATTAATTTGATTCAAAAAATATGGAGAAAACCATTTATTGGTTATTTAAGCATCCAAAATAACTCAATATATATTTATTTTCATTAATGGAATAGATAATTTATGCCTTTGATGTCACACAACCACATGCTCTAAATTGAAACTATCTAATTTCACTTGCATGGTGAGCATAAAATATCTTTAAAAAACCATCATTTCACCTCTCATAGATACATTTAAAGTTTCTAAATGTTACTATATAAATCCATGCCAACCATGTTCAACATGGAAAGAAAATAATTGAAAATTGTTTACTAGATAGAATAAATATGATCTTAAAGATACAACATAAGCATGCATATATAACCACATTGGAGAAAGGTTTTTCATATTCTAAATAGCTCTAACCACCATCTTGTTAGAATTATGAATAAAAACTAGATTCAACATCAAACAATGAACAAAAATACCTTCCATGCAAGAGATTTGCAAAAAAAAAAATTATATTCCTCAACAAGAAAAGCTTACAAAATGAACCTCAAGAATCTTCATGGAAATCTATAAAATAAGACAATATTTGTAAGTTCTTTATAGGAGCAACCCTAAATTAAAAATGGATTAGATCATGACAAGTGTCATCATCTAGAGTGATGATATAAAATGATCTAATAATAGCTCACTCTAGTTAACAAAAAAATAAGAAGTTTTTAGGAGTGAAAATGTCCAAGTAATTCACTAGAATTTGAAAACACAAAAACTCAATAAAATGTACCTCAAGAAAAATATGAAAATATTGCATATTATATGGTTGTGAAGAGCTATTAAAGACCATCCCAATGCTACTAGAACCATGAAAAACAAAGAAAAATGTCAAAAGTTGTGAGCTCAAGAGTGAAAACAACATATATGACTTTGATAGGAGATAAAATGTACTAGCAGAAAAATATGATAAAAAACTAGCACCATTGGATAGCACTTAGAACAATATTTCTGATGATATCTCATTTTCCCAATGATATCAAGTTTCTAATCCATAATGTTCTTTGCATAAATGGTTTGGTTTTGATTATTAGCTTGATAATTTTTGCATCAGCGTTTGGATCACACTCTGTGATCCATCATCGAGATAATGAGGATGAGTAGAGGTGAAGGATAGAATGGGGATCTGGAGACCAGAGCTAATTAAAGACCAAAGGCAGGGGGGAGGGAGAAAAGATAGAGAGGGAACCGCAGACCAAGACCAAAAAAGATGAAAATTAAAGAAATTCACATAAAAATGTACACATATATATAATGTTTATATACTCACATAAAAATTATACACATGTATAATGTTTAGTTAATTAAAGATATTCACATAATTATATATATAGGAATCACATAAATAATAAAATGAAGAGACATATATATAAATGAAGAAAGGCGAGGAACCAAAAAGAGAGAAATAAAAATAAATCAAAACTGGCCAAAATGTAAGGTGAAGAGTGCTCGGATAAAGGAAAATAAAAGATTAAATAAATTTAAATAAAATAAAGAAGAAGAAGAAACAGAGTCGAGATTAAAACAAAATAAATGCATAGACAGAGTGGAAGCAATTAAAAGAAATTCACAAAAATTATATACATAAATAAAATGTTTAGATACTCACATAAAAAATTATACATATATATAATGTTTAGTTAATTAAAGATATTCATATAATAATATATATATAGGAAACACATAAATAAAAAAATGAAGAAAATCTATATATATAAATGAAAGACGAGGAACCAAAAAAGAAATAAAAATAAATATCAAAACAATAAAAATGTAAAAATTGAGAAGGAATTAACACAGATAAAAGGAAATAAAGAATTAAATAAATTAAAAATAAAAATAAAAATAAAGAAGAAGAAACCAAGTCGAAGGCCACCAAAAAACGTCTTATTCCCAACAAAGAAATTACGAACCGCATCTATGGCGCACCCAAAATTCACAAAGTTGGTATTCCTTTGAGACCCATTGTCAACACAATGGGTTCACCAACTTACAACCTTGCCTCCCACCTCTCTAAATTATTGGCCCCCTTGGTTGGGAAGTCGGACTCCTTCATAAAAAATTCTTCCCATTTTGTCCAGTTTGCCAATGATCAAAAGTTGGAGAGTAATGACCTTTTGGTGAGCTTCGATGTGGTTTCCCTTTTCACCAAGGTCCCCATCCCCGACTCGATTGAAATTGTTAGGCGCAAATCTAATGATGAGATTGCCTCCCTTGTTGATCTGTGCTTAAGGTCTACTTTTTTCTCCTTCCAAGGGGTAATCTACGAGCAGGTCGATGGTGTGGCCATGGGTTCCCCTCTCTCCCCGGTCATTGCCAACCTCTTCATGGAGCATTTCGAAGACATGGCCCTCCACTCCTCCCCCCTCAAGCCAAAGTGGTGGAAAAGATATGTTGATGACACCAATGTATGTTGGCCCCATGGCTTGGAGAAGTTAGAGGAGTTCCATTCCCACCTCAATAGCCTCTTGCCCTGCATTTCCTTCACCAAAGAGATCGAAATGGACAACTGTCTTCCCTTTCTCGATATTCTTCTTCTCAAAAACCCTGATGGTTCCCTTGGGCGTCGGGTGTATCGTAAGGCCACCCATACCGATCTCTATCTCCACTCGTCCTCTCATCATCACCCGTGCCAAAAAAGTGGTGTCCTTAAAACTCTTGCCTTGAGGGCCTTTAGAATCTGTGATGAGGACAACTTAAACTTTGAGTTAGACCATCTTCGTCACGTGTTCATTCTGAATGGTTACTCTAATAAGCAAATTTCTCGAGCCTTCAACCAAGCCAAGGCTCGTTTCCATTCCACCTCTGAACCCATCTGCTCCTCTAGTCTCCCTGTTGCCTCCCTCCCCTTCGTCGATGGGTTATCCCAAAAAATCTCCAAGATCCTTCGCAAAAAAGGTCTCCAATGTGCTTTCAAACCCCTCTCCACTTTGAGGAATCATCTCCCCTCTCTCAAAGACCCCAAGGACATCTTTCTCCACTCAGGTGTCTACAAGGTTATGTGCTCTTGTGGTGCACCTTATATTGGGGAAACCGGTCGATCGTTCAGCACTAGAATCAAAGAGCACATAGTTGATATTAGACATGAGCGGGTCCTCAAATCTGCTTTAGCCGACCACTCTTCTTCCACAAAGCACCATATTTGCATCGAAAGCACCCAAATCCTGCACAAAGAAGACAATTTTGTCAAAAGGAAGATTAAAGAAGCCATTGAAATCAATAACCACCCCTTGAACCTTAATCGTGACGAAGGGTGGAAGTTGAGTCAGGCTTGGCATCCCTTGTTAGCCAACCTTCATACCCCTCATCTCCCTCCCTCTTCTTGATCCCCCTCCTTTCCCTTGTCGTTAGGTGCTCTTACCTCCCTTCCTGTGTTGGGGTCTCCTTTTCTTGTTCTTGTCCGCTTTCCTGGTTTGCGTTGGCCCCCTTTCCTTTTTTTCTCTCACTCATGTCTCCTCTATCTTTTCTCCCTTTCTCTTGGTCCTCAGAGGCTTTGTCCCTTTGTTTTTCCTTTGGTCCTCCCTTCCCTCTGTGTGGGCTTTTAGTATAAGAGGATAGTTTTTGTTTTATGAGATATAAATACACATATATATATCGCAATAAAGAAACATATATTTATATAAAACACATCTTATAACGATATTTTTATATATAACAAATGTCTCTCACAGTAACAACTCTCTTTGTTTTCTCATTTTGGTTTGTTTCCTATCTTCCTTTATTATTATTTATTATTTTATTTCTTTGTTTCCTAATTTTTGTGTTAATTCTTTTTAAATTTTTTACATATATTTAATGTTTAGATACTTATTTTTATGTCTTTATTGATTCTTAATAATTTAATTCCTTGTCATATATCTAATTGTCTTTATTTATCTTTTTAATTGTTTCCACTTAAGCCTATATTTATTTTGCTTTTAATTCGACTTGGTTTCTTCTTCTTTATTTTTATTTTTATTTTTAATTTATTTAATTCTTTATTTCCTTTTATCTGTGTTAATTCCTTCTCAATTTTTACATTTTTATTGTTTTGATATTTATTTTTATTTCTTTTTTGGTTCCTCGTCTTTCATTTATATATATAGATTTTCTTCATTTTTTTATTTATGTGTTTCCTATATATATATTATTATATGAATATCTTTAATTAACTAAACATTATATATATGTATAATTTTTTATGTGAGTATCTAAACATTTTATTTATGTATATAATTTTTGTGAATTTCTTTTATTATCATCTTTTTTTGGTCTTGGTCTTCGTGCCCTCTCTATCTTTTCCCTGCCTTGGTCTTTTTAATTAGCTCTTGGTCTGCATCCTTTCATTCTATCCTTCAGCTCTACTCATCCTGATGATGGATCACAGAGTGTGATCCGAAACGTTGATGCAAAAATTATCACACAATCAAAACCAGAAACCATTTATGCAAAAATATCTCATTTTTCCAATTTGATACTTGAGGTATCATGATTTTCCCAATCTTGCTAAAATTGCAAAAAAAGGAAAACGATTAGTTTGCCAAGGGAAACTACTTTTTTTATGCAAAGAAAAGGAGAAAAGCAATGAAGATTTCAGGCTTGCTCTTGTAACCCTAGTTAATAAAAAAACTCAAAAATTGAGAAGTGGTTCACTAAATATACAATTTGATACCATGTTATAATTCTAAATAAACACAAGATGCAAGATCAACCAATGAACAAAAATGCCTTCCATGCAAGAGCTTTGTAAACAATAATCTATGCAATTTTTACAAATTTTTATTCAACTACATTTTATTTAGTTTTTTGCGTTTTCACATTTTGGTGAATTACTTCGACATTTTAGCTCCTAGTAACTTTGTGTTTGTGTGGGATGACTTTTTTTATGCTATTCTATATTTATTTTTAGTATTCTATCCTATTTAGACATTTTGAGCATCTTTTGCATGCAATTTCTCTTTTATAGATGCACTAAGATAAAGTGTCATCTTATTAATGTCTCAAGTTAAAATAAATCTCAATATTAATTAATTTTATAAAACCTCAAAAATTACTTGTCTCAAATATGGAATATCTTGGGATTTATACAAAATAAACTTATCTTAAAATTTGAAATCTTAATTTCTATCAAATTCAAGATAGGGAAAATCGGGTGTTGTAGAAACAACACCAATATGCATAAAAATAGAAATTAGGTGAAGTATAATTGAGATAGAATTATTTATAATTAAATTTCACATGGATTTACATTATGTTTTTTTCCATAAACAAAAGATAAGATCCATAAACAACTACAATAGGTTACACATAGATTTCTAACCAAAAACCTAAAAAAATCACTATAATTGAAGCCAGCTTCCCACAAACTCACCACAACTCTCAATTACAAAAAAACACGTCAATATGCTTCATAATACATATAATAAGTGCTTCAATATTTTTCTTACAATAGAAAACACATTCAAAAACCCATTATCTAGAAGATGCACACCAAAACTAGAGCCAAATCCTGAACTTGGAAGCCATAACCATACTCTAAATTGAAACAATCATCACACCACTCACCAAATATAAAATAACTGATCTTGGATAGAAAATTATATCAAAAATAAACTCTTATATATGGAAATATTTTGCATTCTATATCCATGCAATATTGAAATCCAAAATACACAATAACAAACTAAAGAGCATTTGGCACAATACCAAACATGAAAGATCAACACAATGCACAACACCACATAAAACCAGATATACATGGAAAACCACAAAGAGGAAAAACCACAATGAGAAAAGTTGCTAGGATCTATTTTCCTAATCCAACCTCACAATGAATCATAGTTACAACTTTGTTTTAGGGGTACAACCAAAGGAATCTATTACTCCCTATAGAAAGGTTTTAGGGTCACTCCCAAGGAAGCTACAACTCCTCGTAGAATTTGTTTTAGGGATTCAACCCAAGGAAGCAACTACTCCCTGAATGGAGAAAAAAATAAAAAAAATCCTTCTACTATATGAATCTGAAAATGAAGCTCAATTATTTTTATGATTACAATCTACTTTTTTACTTCTCTTTTGATGATTGTAATTCTACTTTGACAACTTCTACAACTTCTTCAGATGTCTTCTCTACAACTTACTAACTCACTTCTCTCAGCCTTAAAGAATTTTTTCCTTTGTCCCAGTTCCTCTAGCAATTAGTTAGGTACACTCTTTTATTCCCTTCTATCTCAGAGATATGATCAAGTTGAATATAGATAGCATCTACAACTTCTTCTCTTTCTCTTTCACTCACTTACATATACATCATAATCCATTACACATTCTCATTCAAATTATTAAAATCACACACCACCTAGATCAACTAGGTTTAGAATATATACATGATATTAAATTCATTAAATTACATGTTGGGTAAGAACAACACAAATATTATAATTACAATTCGGCCAAAAAAAAAAATGAAACATGTAGAGGGAAATCCCTAAAATGAACTACATGCAACACTAGGAAGAGGAACACACCTTGAGGATTCCAACACAGACTTAATCTAGTCCTAAACACACTTCACAACATCAAGCTTCAAAGAACAATATTCACATGCTTTGCACATTTAAAATAAGTTAGCTATAGATGTAAGAAATTATAAAGCTTGAAGCATGTTATCCATTACAACTTGGTAGTACTCATAAGAGATTAAACATTACTTTCTCTTCTCCCAAATGAGTCATCATGGCCCATACAACATCTTCAAACACTTTGATGATTCCACACAAACCTCAACTCATTATGCATACCTTCAACATATCTCAATCGACTAGGCAAAAGAATAACCCAACAACACCTTCATTCTAGACCATAGCCTATTATGGAGAAACCAAAAAACAACTTGTGAAGTGACAAGAAACATCACAATATCTTTAGTATCTTTCTCCACTAGCTAATTCACCACTTCATACAACAATAAGTTGGTGCAAGCCAACAAACACTGAAACTATCCACTGAACAATACAATCCTACACTCTATCACTTACAAATTTATCTAAAAAGGGATAAATGATATGAAAATTTGGATATAGCACCTTGAAAACACACTGAACTTGGCTTCTGAACCACATGACTATATCTACAAATGTGAAGTAATGAAGAGCCAAACTTTGCACCGCTGTGAGCATCCTCATAGAAATTTTTTTCTTCAAACTATCACTTACAAAACAACTTTATGGTAATCCAAACAACATGAAACTTGAACCACACATGCTCTAACAACATATGAAGCTAACTTCCAAATAGTAGGAGTACAACATCAATAATAGATAAATTCAAATAATTTCTTAGAGACTCTAACAACCATTCATCCAGACTGCAAACACTACCAACCAAATTACAACCAACTCTAACATACTTCTAACATCAATGAAAACCGGACTGCCAAAATCCCCCCCTTGGTATTGATAGAAAAAACAATATGACATGCACTCTTCTCCCCTTTGAGATCAAGGACAAAGGAAAATATTTTCTCTCCCCTTTTTAAGCACACTTTCTCCTTTCAATCTTTTGAACCTTTTATGTGCATGCTCTCCATCTTGAAACATCTTATAGGCTCTCCTTGTTAGCAATAACCACTACTAGATACCCTTAAGAAGTAGCCACCATCAATCCAAGAAAATGATATAGCTTGAATTAATCCCTGTAGATAGATGTACCAACTATGCATCTAGCAAGGAGGGGTAGTTACCCCTAACTTCTACTGGAGTTACTCAAATATATCCTTTGTAAGAGCCTTTATGAATTTTTTTGCAATTTTCATCATTTGTAGGTATATAATCCAACTTGAATTATTTTATTTGTAACCTTCTCTCTCAAAAAGTGAGACTTGATTGATATGTGCTTGGTTCTAGAATGCATCACTAGATTCTTGGAAATATTGATAGAATTTGTATTATCGCACAAAATAGGAATAGGCTCATCATATTGTATCTTGATATCCTTCAATGTTTGCTTCATCCACAACACTTATGTACAAAAAGATGCTATTGCAATAGACTATACCTCTATAGTTGACAAGGATACTAAATATTGTTTCTTACTATGCCATGAAACCAATCTACTTCCTAAAAATAAAGTGCCACCGATTGTACTCCTTTTATCATCAACACAACCAACCCAATCAACATCAATTAAGCACTCAAATCAAAATAATTACCTCTTAGATACAGTAGGCCATAATTCAAAGTATGGTTCAAGTATTTGAAGATTCTTTTGACTGCCTTCACATGGGTTTCTTTAGCATTAACTTGAAATATTGCAACTAGGCATATTGGATGCATGATATTAGGTCTTGAAGAATTTAAATACAATATTCTTCTAAACATAGATATCAGCCAAGGGAGACTCATCAACTTTACTCAAATGAAAAAAACTAACCATGGGAGTACTAACTGGTTAACAATATTTCATCAAAAACTTCTTCAACATCTGCTTGACATACTTTTCTTGAGAAATAAAGATATCATCATTCAATTGAGAAATTTGAAGACCAAGAAAGAAAAATAACTCACCAATCATAGAAATTTTAAATTCCTTCTACATATCAGAAAAATTCTTGTACATCTCATCATTTCCACCAAATATTATGTCATCAACATGCACAAAAACTATCAAAATTATTTCATCCTCAATTTTGAAGTAAAGGTTGCTATCTGTGGTACCTTTCTTGAATCCTTTATGAAGTAAGTACTTATCCAACCTTGCATACCAAACTCTAAGGGCTTGTTTGAGACTATACAATTCCTTTGTGAGTCTGCACACCATGTTTGGTTCTTATAACAACTAGAATCCATTAGGTTTCTCTATGTACACCTCTTCTAAATATCCATTCAAGAAGGCTAACTTGAAAACCATCTAATAGACATTGAAGTCCTTGTAGGGAAAAAAATCAAGAAACATTTTGATATCTTCCATTTTTGCTACCAAAGAAAAATTATCCTCAAAATAGCCTTTAAAAACTAGTCTTTCCTTGTTTCTTACAACTTCTCCTTCCTCATTCAACTTATTCTTGAATACCCACTTAGTTCCTATCACATTCTTTTCCATGGGACTTGCAACCAATTCCCAAGTTTGATTCTTCTCATTCTGATTCAACTCTTCTTTCATTGCTTGTAACCATCCTTCATCCTTGATGGAATCAATTTTTTTTTTTAGGTTCTACCTTTGACAAAAAACAAAAGTTAACTTGTTCACTTGCCTTTGCAAGTGTTCTTCTAGTCAGCACCCCTTCATTCTTTTCACCAATGATTTGATCTTCTAAATGATTTATTTGAACATAATTTATAGGAGTCTTGTTGAGATATTTTGGTGTTTCTTTTTTCTCTTTAACTTCTTCTTTTGCATATGAGCAAGGAGGTGCATCAGATCCATAGTCCTCAATTTCATTTATATTGTGATGTAGATCTTCATCAACCTTCACATTAGTACTTTCAACTATCCTTCCCAACCTTTTGTTGTAGAATCTATATTATTTTCTCTTAGATGAATATACAAGAAAGATACTTTCATCAACTTTTGAATCAAACTTTCCCAATACATCTTCATCTCTTCTAATGCAGCATTTAATTCCAAAAACTCTAAAATAACTGACAGTTGTAGGTCTTCCATAACACAACTCATATGGTTTTGTAGTGTCGTTCAATCTCAATAGTACTCTAGTCTAAACATAACTGCAGTATGAATTGCTTCTCTCCAATGGACATCAAGTAGATTTTCTTCCATTATCATGGTCCTTACCATCTCTTGAACAATCCTATTCTTCCTTTCAACTACCCCATTTTGTTGAGGATTTTTAGCAGTAGACTAATGCCTCTTTATTCCATGTTTTTCACAAAAACCATTGCACTCATTTGAAGTGAACTCACCTCCTCTATCAAACCTCAAAAATTTTATATTTGCATTCATTTCATTCTCAACCATTGAATTAAAAAAAATGAATCTACTAAAAAAATCAAACTTATCTTTCAAGAATGTAACCCATGTCATCCTAGAGAAATCGTCAATAAAAAATCATGAAATACCTTTCTCCTTTTAGAATTTTTTTTCTTGTAGGTGTGCACAAATCAATATGTATCAACTCCAAATTTCTACAAGAAGAATATTCTTTAGACTTCAAATTTATCCTTTTCTATTTACCAAATTGACATTTCGTGCACACTATACTTGTAGACTTGATTATCTTAGGCATATCTCTTACTGCATGCAATGAGTTGACCTTCACAAGATTTTCAAAGTTAATGTGTCCCATTATCTTATTCCACAACCAAAATTCACTTGATTTTATGAGAATATAAGTTCTTCCATTGTCATCCCTTAGACTATATATGTCACCACTTTTCCTAGATCCTTCAACAACTAATTAACCAAACTTTTCTTTTCTGATTTCATATCCACTTTATTGAATATGAGATTGTATCCATTTTTTAACATCTAACTACACTAAGAATATTATGCTAGAGACCTTTGACATAAAGAAAATATTTTATTCTTCTCTTTACATCAATAATTATTGAATCTTTTCCATAGATTTGCACCAAAGTATCATATGCCACCATTCCACTTCACAAGTTTGATAAACTTGTTCTTATCTCTTGTCATGTGGTTTGAACAACCACTATCAATCACCCTTGAATTAGCCTCATATTTTTCTTGAAATACATTACAGACAACACTTGGATCTTTAGCTATATCTCTAGTCTTCTTTGCAACTAAAAACATGACTTCATTTTCATTATCTAGACCACTAGATTCATCATCCTTTACAAAGAAAGAATCTTCCATGGAGTAGAGACTCTTCTTGACCTTATTTCTTCTAGGATCTTTTTTCTCTTTTCAAAATCTTTCAAGGGACATTTAGAAGCAAAATCGCCAAAATATTCACACTTGAAACATTTGAAAGGTAGCTTACCTTTGTACTTTCTAGTACCTCTCTTCAAATTCCTTACCAAATTTGCTTCTTCCTCATTAGTGTCACTATCTAGATCAGATTCTTCATATTTTTCTTCCTTACTTGATTTGAATGTTGTTTCCTTCTTTGGACCTTCTTTATCAAACTCTCTAATTTCAAATGTAATAAGGGAACCATACAATTGATCCATTGAAAGTGTATCTAGATTTCTAGTTTCTTCAATCGAAGATACTTTAAAACTTTAAGATTTAGAAAGACATCTAAGTACCTTTTTGACCACCACAAATTCTTCAAGATCTTCACCAAGAACTCCGATTGTATTGACCACTTCATCAACCCAGAGCATATAACCTACAAATATCTTCATCCTTTGAAATCTTCAAGTTCTCAAACTTTCCTCTGTAGATTTGTGACTTGGCTTGCTTTACTTAGACATCTCCTTCATATCTATGCCACCCAACTTATCCCAGACTCCCTTTGTTGACTTGTAACTTGCATTACCTTTACTAAGTCAAAATTTTCTAGCCCACTCAAGATAACATGTTTTCCTTTCCATTGTTCTCATAGGCTCTTATCTTAGCCAAATTATTTGGAGGAGTACTAGGAACAACATAACCATATTTGATAGATTTTCAAACACACAAACCCAAGGAGGATAGATTGTTGCAAGTATGAAGGTGTTGTCATTGATGTCAACAAGCTTGTGTTGTCATTGGCGATAGTTGAGTAGTGGTTGAGAGATATTTTTTCTTTGATTAGTTGCATTATGTTGTCATTAGTTAAGTTGTTGATGTTTTTTGCAAGTATGATGGTGTTGTCATTGATTTCAACATGATGTCTATAGAATGGTGTTTTCATTGATGTCAATTATGTGATGAGGAAGGTTGTTGCATTGTGAAAAAGAGCAGAAAAGTTTGTTGCAATTTTTGCATTTGTAGTTAAGATATTGAGGAAGAGTTGTGAGTACATGGACCTATTTTTTTGTTTCATTTTCTGAACATGACTTGGAATGAAGTAATGAGCTAAGATGATGTTGCTAGTACTTGGTTTCCAAGTGCTTTTTAGAAAATTTGATAAATAGAGTAATCATGTTGTGTAAGTGTTTAGAATGTGCTTTGATATTTCTCTCCATGTTTCTTCTATGTTGAGGCTATGCCTGTGTAGATATGGCATGTTGTTTGAGGTTGTTAGAGATTAATATAGTTATTATTTGGGTTTCTAGATTATTGTATAGAGTGAGATATTTTCATGAGTGTGTGAACCAATTCTTTAGTGATATTTTTTATGGTTTGGGAGAAATGAATTTTCTTCATGTTTCTCCATAGTTTGGATTCAAATTGTGCGGATTTGGGAAGTTGGTTATAATTTTTTTATCTTTCTGTATTGAAGGTTTTACTTGATTTTGTATAGTACAAAGTGAGTTTCATATGTGAGTGTGTGAATAAGGTTTACTAGTTGTCCTAATCTGAAGTATTTGTATGATGCAAGATTGGATGAAGTGTTTTATGGATCTCAAGTGGTTCAAGGTTTATTCTATATCACGTTCAAGTGAATTATGTTTTCTAAAAGTTTAAGATTGATTCAAGGAAGCATGTACTTAATGTTCATGGTGTTTAGCATGAGCGTTGGCTGACCTTGTGTTAACACTACATGTGAGGATTGTGAAAGCATGTTGAGGTGTTTTGGGATCTATTTGGGTCCTAATTAAGGATTAATATGGGTCACCTTCATTCCTATCCACCACTGGTATGTTTAGGTTCCAACCTAATTTGAAATTTTGAATATAATGATTAGATGCTGACTTTGGAGAAAGTTTGTAAGATTGAGGTTGATATAAATAAGTGTGATGTTGTTGTGAGATGAAAGAGAGAAGAAAAGTATATGAAAGACCAATGTGAGTGATGTTTGTGATGTGAATTTGAGCAGAGCAGTGCAAATTTCAAGTGTTTGGATTCCTAAAATAGTGAGTTGAAGGTGTCTGAAATTATTCAAACAAGGCCGCAAAAGTGTTAGAGCATTGCGGTGGATTCCTTGTTGCATTGAGAAAGTGTTCTCTGTGTAGCATTTCTCTTTTATCTTCTTGTATTCTTTGTGTGGCAGTGAGCCTTGGATATGAGCCCTTTTTGGATAGTGTGTCTTATTATGTTAGTGATCCTTTGAACCAACTTTCAAAGAAGGCAATCCCTTCGTCCAACCCCCATTATAAATAGGGTGGTGCAGGAGCACCTGATGGATTATATGCCTCCATGAGGAAAATTTGGAATTTTGGTTTAAGTCTAGTGTTTTAATCATGTAATAAGGTCTAATAGACCATGTTGAACTTTTTTGTGCTGGTTTTGAGGCCTAGGTGGTAATTTTTGAGTCATATGTCAAATATTGCAAAAATTGTCAATCTTGTAAAATGTTGTCATATTGTAAAGATGGAAAATTGCAAGAGTTAGGGATATGAAAAGTCAAGAAGTTAGGGAGTCAGTTATTATTATTTTTAGGTATATTTATAAAGAGCTTAATGGGTCTTGAAATGGTATTCAGTCTTTGGGGTTTTAGACTAGTTGGATAATTATGCCCATTTTTTGTCTTGTGGAATACTACTAGCCAATGAACCTATTGTGAGTGAATATATAGGGAAATGAAAGATCATAGTTATTGAAGACCCTCCTTGGTTTGGGTCAATCATTTTTATGATGTTAAGATGGTTTGAGGATTATTCAATAAGGGGTTGTGGAGAGAATGATGAGTCAAAGGTGGATGAAAAAGAAAGAATTATTTGAGTTTGGTGAGATTGTAATTATGTGAAGGATTTTGGCCTTCTTGCTCTGCATCATATGGTCATCATCCAAATTTTACTTCATCGAGGGATGTGAGATCTCCATAGAGGAAGTAGAAGGTGAGGAGGAAGAGGAGAAAATTGCAGTGGATACCACCAAGGTATTTGGAATGTCCATGGGCTTAGGAGAAGGTAGGATGTCTAAAAGGGACATCAATAGAGGAGGCTCAACCAAGGGAGAAATGAACACTTGCACCCTTTTAGGGTGAGGGTCATCCACACTCATAAGGGGAGCTAGAAGCAAGATTGAGGTGATGGGAACTAAAGCAGAAGGGGTGGAAAAGGAAAACAAAATAGAAGTGTAGAATAGGGGGATTTGGTACTCATGAGTTCTCTTCATTCAAAGAGCCTCATGGGGCAAACTACCCTAATTTACCTGAGGAACAATGATGAGAGTTCTAGAATCAGGAAGAGTAGGTCACCAATTTTTTGGAAAAACTAAGGAGCTCTCTGCTAAAGGACGTCAACATGGGATATGTATGATATCATGGCACACTGGCATCCCAGAGGCACATTTGCATCTCATATAGACCAAAGAGTGAGTTTATCATAGAAAATTCCTAAATAACTAATATGAACTTATAGGATGCGATGAAGATATAGAATGCAATAGAACTTAAGTAGAGTGAAAAGGAAACAACAAAGATAAGGAGAATAAATGAATGAAATAATTACAACCACGTGAGTGATGAATCCTCCAACAAGTGAATGTATTCAGTACCTATGTCTGTAAGATCTGGAGAAAGTGTTGGGGCTATATAGGGGTTTTCCTCAGTCAAACCCCCGTTTTGGTGTTCCCACCTCCATAGATAGCCAATAAGATAGAGAAAGAGAGGAAAGAATGGAGCATGTGGTGAAAGCGAAACCCGCTCAAGAGTAGAACCCGCACCGCCAAGTAGGAGTGAGAAAAGCAATCCGTGCTCAAGGAGGAGAACCTATATCACAAAGTAAGTATGCAAATAGTAGGGGATATGGAATCCCAGGATTCTCACAAGCATGAGATAGGGGAGATTGAGCTACAAGATTCAAGAGCATGTTGTAAAGGGTGTTGTGAGAGTGAGAATATTTTTGAAGCAATCAATGGAGTTGTAAAAGCAAGAGCAAGATGGGAGAAGAAGAAGTGAAGCTTAGAAGTTGGAAGAATGGAGTTAGAAGAACTTAGAGAAAGTTGGAAGATCCAAATGAATTGAAAAGACTCCTTTTAAGGAGGGAAAATAAGCTTCTTTAGCCATTACAAGGTGTCCCGGGCCATCACCACCAACAAAAGATGAGGAAAAGTGGAAAATATGCTCAAAGACAACTATTTTAGCAATGAAACATCCCAGGATGCTAGCGCAGTGCGCAGACGTCCATGTGGTGCACTAGTGTTCAGACATGTCGCACTACAAAACAACGAGAATGGGAAAAGCACCAAGTTTGATGGAAAGCTAACACACAAGGGTAGCTGCTGAAAAGGGGTGTTGGAGCATCTTGTGAAGGGAAAAAGGTTGATGCAGGGGCTAAAATGAGCCTACTTAAGATTCTAAGGGAGAGGACACTAAAGCAGATGCAAGAATGTAAGTGAAATTGCAAGGGTGCAATTTTATGACTGTACAAGAAGACACCAAAATAGAAGTTGTTGTCTCCCCTTCCTCCTTTTGCAAAGCATCCTTCTTAGTGGCCTAAGCCTTCCTTTAATGCTTACGCTCATGCAAAAGGTGGTTTCTTTGGCTCTGAGAGCTAGAGGTTGTAGCTTGAGGAGGATCAAGAGGCTCTTATTCTATCATCGAGGTTTTTTCACAAACGTTGTTGGCAGAGGGAGTGACTCCTAGATAGACATAGGAGAAAGAGATGGAGGAATAGATACCACAATCGATGGAGGGTCAGACACAAGCACCTCAATGACAAGCCTAAATTCCCATTCACTACCCTAGGGGAAAGAACAATAGGAGGCCATGGAGGCCGAGATGTAGAGGTGACTCCATGGGACTCTTCCCCTTACCATATACAACAAGCCAAAGCATCATGGGAAAGATAGGTAGGTCAAACACCCAACGCTTGGCCTTCCACCAAGTGGGCACCATCAAAATCCCCAAGAGGTACATAGGGGTAGAAGCTGAGGTTTCCACAATAGGAAGAGATGTAGAACTAGGTGGAACTACAGTGGAAGTAGAAGGCTTCTGAGTGGACTTCTCCATCTCCTTTCGAGAGGTAGTGACAACCCAATGTTGTGCTATCATAGAAGCCTTAATCAAAATAGGATAGGGAGAAGGAGGATAGGTCACTTTCAGTGTTATTCCCCCATTATTTTATTTTTCATATAAGTGTGATACAATAGGTGCATCTTGGGAGGAAGTAGACCAATAAGGGTAGTCCATAAGTGATCTAATGAATAAGCTGCACGTGATACCAAGGGTTTGTACCTAGTGTCATGAACAATGTGCATGGATTCCTCATGGGAGAACTTCAAACACTTATGGATCATTGAAGGGACTATGTTCATGGAAACTATCCAAGGAATGCCTAGCTTCACTTTGAACAAGTCAAGCTCTAAGATAATGTCAAAAAGGGCATTCAGGGTCCTAGGCCCAACTAGGACTGAAAGGGTGATATAACTGATGGGAGGGATGGAAAGCCCATCATGTGTATGTATAGTGCTTTTAGACTCATCATACCCATCCTTATGTAAGAAGTTTATTAACATAATCTCTTCTATGATAACATTAACCCAACATGCAAGATCAACAAGAACACTCATCATAGTATTCCCATTGATATAAGTGGGAATGTACAAAGGAGAGGGTTCTCTATTAGAATCCATTGGTGGGTCCTATGATGTAAAGGTTATAGTAAGAGACGCATTCACAGGATTCACAGACTGGATGGGAAGATGCATGAAAGAAGCCATCTCCTACGTACACTGAAAATGACTTTCTTAGAAGCCCCCAAGGGTTTATCAATTAGACAATGACCTATTCTAGATTCTACTTCACAAAATTTAGGGACTCTTCTAGCTACACCACTAGGGGCCATAGGTTGGGTTGCAAGGCTAGGCACCATACAATAGACACACCTAGAACATGAGAGAAGACTCCTTCAACACTATGAAATGGAACCAAAATAATTCATGTAGGGTTCACCAAAATGTAGAGGGTGACCGACTACTTAGGACCCCAAGTCATGGGAGAGTCTAATACAATCATCTTCCCTAATCTATCTCATGCTAAGGGATTGTTTAAGATGGGTTTGATGTTTAAAGGGGTGAAAAGGGAGGACAGGTGATCTTCCTCTTTCCTTCTTCCAACTCGAGAGTCTCAAGAAATCAGGTGAGCAAGTTTCTAGAGTCCAAATTGTGACTTAGGAAACTCACTACTAGGAGACTCCAGTGCAGGACATAGACGAAAATGTGATGTGTTGGTATCTCAATTGGATGCTAGTGTGTTTATGGACAACAAGTGTAAATTATAGTCTAAAAACTAGAGAAACCTACTAATGACCTATCAAATATGATTTAACACAATAACAAAAATATAAAGAACTAAATAATGAAATAACAAGAAAAATACTTTAACTTGGTCTAATATTTGAATTGATAACAAGAGGGTGATGAAAGCACACCTTCCAACCCATAATTTGATATCTTCAGAGCTCTCACCTCACGAGCAACCTACACACATAGGAAGAAATTTTTTTGGGGTTGTGTATAGAGGATTGTCATAGTCAGTCCCTTGCTTCGGTGTTTCCACCTCCACTAATAGCTAGTATAGCAACAATAGAGAAATATTGAAATGGACGTACACTGCACTATGCTAAACAACGATATGCTATGAAAATCCAATACAATGAGGCTAAGTGAATGGAAAATGGAACAGTGTCACCTTCAACCACGTGTAATGAAGGAAAATGGGAGGAGTGAGCTCGCAAGCTTGTAAATATCAACATTGCTGCAACAATGAGGAGATTGAGTCCTCAAAAAACCAACTTGTTGCTTTAATGGAGGTGAGAATTATATGAAAATGTTGTGAAGAGTGAAGAAATAATTTTCCAATGTCTAAATGATCAAGAAGTTTCCAAGAGAGGGTGAATGAATGAAGGAGATAGAAATTTTAAGATGAAATTAGGGGAAAAGGAAATGTTTGAGTTTGGTCAAGGGAGAAGAAGTGTTACACTTCATCCCCAATGGAGAGTTGTAACACCTATGTAGATTCTAGGGGAAAGAATCCTGTTAGGATGGAAGTGTGTCTCACAGAGGTCCATGCACTATGCTAGTGTCCCTAAAAAAATATCCTCCACTGACACAAAAAATAATTGCCAAGTGGATGGGAAATGAATGAGGGACGTGGAATAGTATCATCAGATTTAATTTGTCTAAGGTAGGAGGTACATAAATGGGGAATTTGCAAGGGGTAAAAATTCACACCATTACACATGGTTGAGTAAGAATCAAGATTCAATTTCTTTATCTATTGCAAAGGTTGAGTATATTACAACAACATGTACACAAGTTTTGTGGATGATACAGATGTTGAAAGATATTAGAGTAGTGTATGATGAGCCTATCTCTATATTGTATGATAATACAAGTGTAATTAAAATTTCAAAGAATCCAGTGATGCATTCAAGGACAAAGCATATATCAATTAGGTATCACTTTTTGAGAGAGAAGGTTATGGAGAATGAGGTGAAACTCGACTATGTTCCTACAAAGGATCAGATTGCTAACATATTTACTAAGGCTCTTCCTAAGGATACTTTTGAGTATCTTCAAGAGAATTTGGGGGGTTATTTCCCTTCCTTCTTTGAACTATATGCATATTGAGATGCATCAGTCTAGTGGATCCATGGATCTATCTATTTTTTGGACTAATTTTGGTGGCTATCTCTTAGGGGGAGTAGGTAGTATGAACTCTTTTCATTGAGTTTCCAATTCTAGTTAGGTGTACTCCTAAGGGGAAGAATTTGGAACATGTATCTTGGTTTAGTATCAAAGGAGGAGAATAATGCAAAAAAGTTAGTACTTTTCCATTGATGTCAAAGGGGTAGAGAGAATCATGTAAAAAAAATTATCTACTAAGGGGGAGAGAGAATCATGTGAAAAAGTGCAGGGTATCAATGAAAAAGTTGTGTATGTTGTCAAATCATTATTCTCAAAGGGTGCGAGAATCCTGTAAAGGGGAGAGTGTTTAGGAATGCTATGTAGGCTATCTAATTTAAAAGAAAGAGAATATGTATGCTATCTTTGATGGTTTTTCACATCTTGTGTTTCCATCAATGAAAAAGGGGTAGATTTTTGGAAGTATGATGGTGTTTTCATTAATGCTAATAGGATTTCTATAGATTCGTGTTGTCATTGATGTCAACTATGTGATGAGGAAGGTTGCATTATGAAAAAGAGGAGAATAATTTTTTATAGGTTGTGCATGTGTAGTTGAGATGTTGACGAAGTTTTATGAGTACATGGAGCTATCTTTTTGTTGTAGTGTTTGAAGATGAGTTGGAATGAAGTAAGTGTAGATGATGTTGTTGGTAGTTGGTTTCCAAGTTCTTTTGAGAAAATTTGATAAACAAATTAAATAGTGTTTTGTAAGTGTTCAGAATGTGCTCTGATATTGTGTTCCATGTTTCTTCTATGTTGAGGCTATGAATGTGCATATTTGGTATGTTGTTTCAAGTTGTTAGAGGTTACTATATTCGATATTTGGGTTTCAAGATTATTGTGTAGAGTGAGTTGTTTTCACCAATATGTGAACTAGTTCTTTAGTTGTATTTTTTGTGGTTTGGGAGAAATGTATTTACTCCATGTTTCTCTATAGTTTGGCTTTAGGTTGTAATGGTATCTATGGAAATTTAGATGGGGTTAGCTTATTAGATAATAAACATTAAAAATCCAAAGAGGCTATCAAGAACAATGGAAAATCAAAACAAAGAACGATTATACCTTCCTTTCCTTCCATGCTTCACCTTCATAGCACCTTCTAGTTTGCAGCAAGTCAATGAGGCCCTCAATTTCAAATGAGCAACCTAAAGTAATGTCAAAGCCCTATGCAAATGTTGAAGGATTTGATAGAATAATGCCTATGTCTATGACAATATGCTAAATGAAATAATAATTACCAATGCTAAAATGACTATAATGCCTAAATTCGAAAATGAAGTTGTCAGATCCCAAAATTATGAGCAAAATTGTCTTTTATAGAAAACACAATTTTGAGTGGACGGATGAGATTGAATTCTAAGAAAGACCTAGAATGAGAGGTCCAGATTAAATCTGAGAATCCCTAATCAGGGTTAGGGAAAAATCCTTAATCGAACGGTCAGAATAATGTCTCAGATAATCGGATCGACGATGGAGAATAAATGAGACAAATTAATTAGAAAATAAGGATTTTTGAAAATCAAGAAGATAAAGATTGCCTGATTTGCGAGATTCGAAAAATCAAGAAGATAAGATTAAACTAAAGATTCAGATTTAGAAAATCAAGAATCTGCCCGATTACTTGATTTTTGAATATTAGTTACTAATTTGAATTAAATTAATTCAAATTATGGATTTTATGAGACAAATAAATAATCTTTTCAGATTATTTACCAAAAATGGATTTACAAGATATTGATGACATTTGAAATAATTGATTTATTTAAAATGAGAGGAATATTAAATTGGCAATTAAATAATTAAATTTAATTGTTTAATTTAGAAGATAAGATTAATTAATTAAATAAATTAATCAATTCATTTAATTATGACAGTTAGTGACATTGTAAATAAATAAATAAAACTTATTTATTTAATAATCAGGAAGAAATATATGACAAAGGGGAATTAAATAAATTAAGAAATTTATTTAATTAAGGGAAGACTTAGCCAATTAATGACGTATTTAATAAATAAATAGAAATTTATTTATTTAATAATCATGAAGAATACAAAGACATGAATTAATTAAACAATTATAAATTATTTAATTAATAGTCGAATGTGGACCAAGGACATAATTAAATGTCATAATTATGCTAGACGAAAGTGGTAAAAATGAAGCTGTGCCTAGGTCATTTTTAGGTGTCTACAAGACGGATTTGGGAAGTTTCTTATAATGTTTTTATCTTTTTGTATTGAAGGTTTTAGTTGATTTGGTATAGTATAGAGTGAGTTTCATATGTTAGTGTGTGAATAAGGTTTACCAATTGTACTAAGCTATATTATTTGTATGATGCAAGCTTGGATGAAGTGTTTAATGGATTTCAAGTGGTTTGAGGTTTATTCTAGATCATGTTCAAGTAAATTATGTTGTCTAGAGGTTTCATATTGATTCAAGGAAGTGTGTACTTGATGTTTATGGTGTTTAGCATGGGTGTTTTCCTACCTTACATTAACACTACATGTGAGTCTTCTGAAATTTTGTTGAGGTGTGTTGGGATCTATTTGGGTCCTAATTAAGGATTAATATAGGTAACCTCCATTCCTATCCACCACAGGAATGTTTAGGTATTGACCTAATTTGAAATTTTGAATATAACGGTTAGATGCCAACTTTGGAGAAAGTTTGTGAGATTGAGGTTGATATAAATTAAGTGTGGTATTGTTGTGAGATGAAAGAGAGAAGCAAGGTATATGCGATACCAATGCACTTGTGATGTGTGTGAATTGAATTTGAGCAAAGAAGTGCAAATTTCAAGTGTTTGGATTCTTGAAGTGAGCTAAAGTTGTCAGAAATCATTCAAACAAGGCTATGAAAGTGTTGGAGAATTGTGGTGGATTCCTTGATACATTCAGAAAGTGTTCTCTGTGTAACATTTCTCTTCTATCTTCTTGTGTTATTTTTGTGGTAGTGAGCCTTGATTGTGAGCCCTTTTTGGATAGTGTGTCCTATTCTAGCAGTGAGCCTTTGTACTAGTTTTGCAATTACTTATATTGTGAGCTAATCACCACCATGGTTTTTCCCTCATTGGTTTTTCCACATAAATATGGTGTTCTCTTGTTATGGTGTTGTTATTTTAGTTTCTATTATCTACATTTCATATTTAATCTCATTGACAGAATAAGAGTTTGACAAATGCATGTGGATCTAATTACTATTGATGGTTTTGATGTTTTAATTTGCTACAAATTATTCACACCCCCATCTTAGTTGTATTCAACAATGTTAACCTCTAGTGTCACTTTGATAAGATTTTGTTTATGGTTTAGATGTCGATGATATTGAGAAAATTGATAAAATGAGGTGTTTTGGTTTACAGATGTGATCTAGTTTTCCTTCAAATTTCTTCTAGGTTGAAAATTTTCTTGTGTGGTTTATATATGTTGGGTAGACATGTTCATAGTTTCTATATCCAAAATTTTGGCTTCTAGACCAATGGTTAGAGGAAGTTATGTTCACAAGTGTGTGAAATGGCTTTTGTAGTGTTGCTTATAAAGGTGTATGGGAATTTTTTTTTACTCCATGTTTCTCTAAAGTTTTTCCTTTGGTATTTCAATTCTGAAGGTATGTTGATGTTGTTGATCTCTTTCTTGTGTCAGGAGGATTCATGTTTTGGTGTTCTGGAAGATGGATTTTAGAGTTACAGTGTTTCATAGTGTAGTCTAAGTGTACAAGTTGTGTACAGTCTAGAGGTGCAAGTTGTTGCAAAGGATTTTGATGGATTTTAGGATGGTAGAGGAATATTTTAGATAGTGATAAAGCATGGTGTTTATTTCAAAAGTCATCCTTGGATTTGAGGAAGCTTGCAATTCAAAGTTTAATGGTGTTTTCATGGGTAACGATTGACCTAGTGTTTATGCTACATTCAAAGATGTTTAAACATTACTAAAAGTGTAGCATGGCATGTGAGAGTTATTTTGGGTCCAAATTAAGCTTTTGTATTGGTCCACTTTCATTCCTATACACCACAAGAATGCTTAAATGCTAACTTGTTTTGAATTTGCAACGTGTAAGGTGAGTGTATCCAACTTGAAAATGTTTTTCAAGTTGTGGATGGTATAAATGCAAGGTGAATTGATGCGAGATGAAGTGTGGAATAGATTTGAGTGATGTAATGTGAAATTAAGTGTAAAAGTGTGAAATATGGTGTGAGCTATAATGCAAGATTACTAAGTGTAGTGAGTTGAGGTATCTTGATCCTTTGAAGAATACAAGTGTTATTAGAGCTATTGAGGTGGAATCTTTGTTGCATTGAGATAATTTTCTTTATATAACATTCTATCTTCTTTATTCTATCTATTTTGATAGTAAGCTTGGGTTGTGATCCTTTTTAGATAGTGTGTCATATTCTAGTAGTGAGCCTCCTTGTACTAGTTTTGCAATTACTTATATTGTGAGCTAATCCTCATCGTGGTTTTTCCCTTCTAGGGTTTTTCATGTACATCTGGTGTTCTCTTGTGTATGGTTTTGATTGTTTCAGTTTCTATTATCTTATTTTCATGTTTAAACATTATAACACATTAAGGGTTTAATGAATGCATGTGGATCAAATTAATATTGAGGGTTTTAATGTTTTAATTTGATACAATTGACTCACCCCTCTCTCAATTGTCTTGTTTATTCAACAATTAGTATTCGAGCAAGGTTATTTGAAGAAAATATTAACCACTTGAGGTAGATTTGGGATGGTGAGAAAGAAGGAGATCCCTATGTTTGATGGCACAAACTATGCATTTTGGAAAGTGAAGATGAAATGCTATCTGATTTACCTTGGATTTGATGTTGCTAATTTAACAAAAAATGTATATAACATACCTACAAATGGACTGAACACAAGTGATGAAATCAAGACCTATGAAATAGATGGTAAGGAAAGGTTTGTTCTTATGAGTAGTCTTGCACATACTGAATTAGTGAAAGTTATGGATCTAAAAATTGCTAAAGAAGTTTGGGATTAGATAGAAAGTATTTATGAAGAAGATGATAAAGTTAAAAAAGCTAAGCTACAAAATTTGAAGACACAATTTGAGACTTTGTGAATTTATGAAGATGGAAAAATTACAAGTTACATGAAGAGGGTTGATGAACTGGTAAGTTCTATAAGAGGTCTTGGTGCAAATGTCAAAGAACCTAAAGTGGTAAAGAAAATTCTTAGAACTATTCTTGATTCTTATAGTGAAAAGGTTTATGCTATTGAGGAAGTTGCAAATTTTAATACCTACACTAGAGATCAGTTGTTTGGCACACTAAATTCATTTGAAATGAGAAAAAATGGTTCAAAAAATGGTACAAAAGTGGAGACTGCTTTGAAGAATAGAAAATTAGAAAAAATTGAAGATTCAGATGGAGATGATCTTGATGATGTGGAAGCTAAATTTTTAAGAATAATGAAAAAGGGAAATGGTATGTACAAAGGTAAATTACCTTTCAAATATTTTAGTTGTGGAAATATAGGTCACTATGCTTTGAGATGTCCAAAAAGAGTTGCGAACAATAAGAACAAGGAAAACAAAGGAAAAATGATCAAGAGAAGCTACTATGTTAGAGAAGATGTTGGTATTTCTAATGATGAATCTGATTACAGAGATGTTAATGATAATGAATGTTTTTTCTTGGCTTTAAAAGATGGATCTAGCTTTGCTAACTCAGAAAGTTGTGTGAAGGAAAGTGTTCCGAAGAAAAAGGATAAAACTAGAGGTACTTTGGTATTTTCTTTTTATGTTAGAAATGACAAGTGTTGGCAAGAGACACTGCATAAGTCATCTGGTGTTGTCATTGATGGAAACCCTAGTCAGTAATCATATCCGCACTTCAGTATTTTCTTACATCAGAAGTCAGATTGAAGATATGTGTTAATTGTCAAAGCTAAAATAGGGCATTCGATAGAGTTATGTAAATTGACTCATATGTAATTTCATGTTATTATTTTGTGTTGTGGATCTCAGGGAAGGTATTTCAATGTATGAACTATCTTATCTTTGAATCATAGGGCCTCGTATTGATTGTTGTGCAAGTTAGAAGATTCGGTTTATTAATTTTTAGTCTAACCATGCAGAAAGGCTGACTAGATGATTGTAGCATGTTGCAGCTATTTGAGGCATAAATGTTTAAGGTGTTTCATGTTCAAGGATGTTGTTTTGGGTCCTCACTATGTTTTGGCCAACATTTGTTGGTTCGTATTGATAATTGTTTATGGATTGGGCTGACAGTTTGTGCATGTTTTATATTTTGTTAAAGCTAACA
Organism: Sequoia sempervirens; assembly: GCA_007258455.2. Taxonomy (NCBI): domain Eukaryota; kingdom Viridiplantae; phylum Streptophyta; class Pinopsida; order Cupressales; family Cupressaceae; genus Sequoia; species Sequoia sempervirens. Next base: position 36,070 of record VDFB02072635.1, read on the forward strand.
TGTAGTTGTTCTAATCTCTAGTTGTAGATATATATAATTGATTATTCATATCATTTTAAGAGGTAATGATATATGATGCAAAATTTAGAAGGATTATAGATTGATTGTGCATAGTTTCACTTGAGCAGAACAAAGATTGGTGATTCAAATTAAATTAGATAGAGTTTCAAGAGCAGAATCAAATAAAATGTCAAGAATGTGATCAATGTACTTAACTAGAACTATACTTAGGCATTAGCAGATGATATCTCATAGTTCATCCACTCTAGTTGTTTATTTATGACTACAACACAGTGAGTCTTCTTTTGGGCAGCTTTTTTATTTGAGCAATGAGCTCTAGGCAGTGTGCCTGAATGCATGTGCATCCCCCATTTGTAAACATTTATTTTGAGTATACTCATATTGTGGATTAGCCTCTATCATGGTTTTTCACCAAACAAGGTTTCCATGTAAAAAATCCTTGTGTTATGGTGTTTTGGTTGATTTCCTTGTGTTCTTGCATCTTTCTTTTGGTTCAATGTTATAAGTGGTTTAAAGATCAAGTTAATAAAGTTAAATTTTGTAGAACACTGATTCACCCCCCCTCTCAATGTTCCTTGATTCCAACAATTGGTATTAGAGCCTAGTTCCTCGAAAGAAGTTTAATATCTTGGGGAAGATCTGGGAAGGTGATTCAATGGATTCTGGAAGTCTTCAACAACAAATTTTGGTGGCACTAGAGGATCTTGATCAATCCAAATCTGAAGTCCATTAATTGCAAGCAATCCTCATGAATGTTGACAAATTCATTCAATCATTGAAAGATCTAATCAATAAGTCTAGGGAAAAGAGAAAGGATCTCTGTGATCAACTCAAGCAAAAATAGAGCAAAATCATGTAAGTTGAACACCTAAGTCAAGCCTTGAAGGAAAAGAAAGAAGAATGTGAAAAGCTCACCAAAGACAATGTTATCCTAAAGCATGAGATGGAATCTATTGTGATGAGGATGACCAAGGTGATTGAAGAGAAAAATAAGAATGAAGAGAATCTTACTCAGTCCTTGAAAGAAAAATATAATGAGTGCAACAAAATTAATGATGGATTCAATAGTAGCTTGAATTGCAACAATCCGTAAAACAAATGAAGAAGAGATTGAAAGAAAATTGTTATTCTCAAGGATGAACTTGATACTGCAAATGAATAGAAGGAGAAGTTCAAGACTAGCCTGCCTAATCTTGATGAACCCGATTCAAAGTCGAATATTGGAAGTGACAAGCAAGGCCTTGGATATGAGAAAGGAGAAAGCTTTGGATCTAGAAAAAGGAAATTCTGGCTAGGAAATCAGATGAACAAAGCTAGAAGGTATTCGGTAAGACAAACCAATGCTCAAAAGTTCAATGGATACTGTTTTGTTTGCAATAAATTTGGTCATATGGCTGCTCAATGTAGAAGCAGAAAGAATCCAAGTGGTCCATCATTCTTAGGTCAGTGTTTCAATTGCAATAAGTATGGTCATAAGTCAATTGAATGCAAAAAATATGTCAAAAAAAAATTCAATAGAAATGTCAAATGTTATGCCTACAATAGATTTGGCTATATTGCTAACCAGTGCAGATCAAGAGAAAATCAATGGAATAACTAGTTTGGACAAAGAAATGTCATGTGCTATAATTGTAAAAATCCTATCACATTGCAAGATTTTGTAGAAGCAGGAAGGGTCCAACAAGCAAAAGGAAAAATATGCAAAAGAATGATAAGGGAAAAGGAAAAGTTACTGCAGATGAGATCATGAATCAAATGAAGAAGACATGGGGTGAAGAAGAGTGTTTATGATGCAGGAAATGAATCCACACTAGAATATGGTGCTAGAAATTCCTTTGGGAATTAGTTGAAGGCCTCTAGCCTAGGGGGAGCTCTCAAGAAAATATTTTACCCCCTGCTGGTAGTTGGTACTAGAATGTGGAAAATTGTAATGTTGCATTAATGATTTGCAGATGTTTTGGGAATAGTTGTGGAGGAAATTTATGCAAATTGAAGGTCCGCAGAAGAATTTTCTTTCACAGACTATGAAAACAAGGTGTACGGAAGACCTAGGGAAAAAGCATTTATTGCAACAAAAATTTAGATGTGTGAATGATAAAAGTTTACTTCTATTCCTCATTCGTCACATTTAATTTCGAGAAGAAGAAGTTTGGAGAGATCTGCAAGTGAATTTTGGTGAGATAAAAGTCTTAAGGTGATTTGGCGAACAAACCCTAATCCGACAAAAGGTATTCATCTGCAAAACTTGTGAACTTGAAATTTCTGAAAATGGTTAATCTGTTAGTTGTTGATATTAAGGATAGACCCTGCCCAAAATTCAAATGGCACCTATTGAAATCCATTGACACAGAACCATTAGGTGGATTTTTTTCCATTTCATATGGTGTTTTGCACATTGAAGATATTAGGGCATATATTCATGTGAATGTTGAGGAGTTAGGAAGCTCCTAGTTGTTAAATCTGTACACAAATCACATTGTGGGAGAAGATATTTGTGTAAAGCCCGAATTTAAGACTTTGGAGGAGAAGAAGTTCACACAAATTGTGAAGTTTCTCATGTTTGATGAAAATGAATGGGTTCAATACATACTGAGTTGAATACATGTCAAGTTCATGTGGTTAAATCAGCCCTTCAAGATCACAAGACAGGTGATAAGAATTGTTATTGGTCTAAATTCATCCAGTGGGTTGCCCACATTAAAATCTATGAAGAACCAAACAGTCACTGAGGCAACTAGTTCAAATTTTGAAAAAAGATCCATGACAATTAATGACATCATTGAATTGGATGTAAGATTTTATTCTATGGTTATTGGATATAAAATCTATCACTCTAGCTAGGATAACTTTGTATCTGGTACTACAATCTATGCAACTTATTAAATAGCCAAGGAAAATGTAGAATATGACTTATGTGAGTTACTCAGGAGCCAACTAATTGAAAATCTTGGTAAATGAAGAAGGACAAGAATAAATTTTTCAAGTATGGAAATCTGATGTTATGTCTATTCTTCTACTTCATGAATGAAGTTCTGGGAGTTGGTAAAGTGCAATGGGAAGGTGATAGACCGATAGATGTTCAAATTAGAGACATCTTATATAGAATTGGTGATAGAAAACCAAGGAAAAATGCTATTCGGGGTTACTTAAAAATATTCTAGAGTGAAATGCAAGCTAGGGAAAGGATTCCTAAATCTATTATGGAAAAATATAAGGACCCCCATTTGTTTCCATGGTTGATATGGATCAAGGCTTCGATGGAAGCAACATAACTCAGAATAGTCTTGATAATGCCTCCATGGGCTATGAGAGGTTAAAGAACAATAATTTTGGAGCTGTATGCCCAACACTTGTTGAGTAAACCTTGGGATCCAATCGAAGAAAGGTTTGATACATTTGAAGAGAAGAATATGTAAGTGCATGCACAACTGAAGAAGCCTATGATAGTCTAGAAGGTGAGAAAGGAAGTTGAATCTTTTGCAAAAAGCATCAACATATCAATTGAAGCAGTTGAGGGAAGCTTAGGGAAGAAAAGAGATCTAAGCTGAAGAAAAAGCGGGAGCTTGTTGTGAACTAAGTCAGCTAGTCTAACAACATCCTCTACCAGATCTAGATCTACAAGAAGCTCTACACCCTCATCTAGTCCTATAAATAAATCAAGCCTAGTAAAAGCTCAAGTCAAGTCATCCTGAAGAGAAGGAAAGAGGAAGAAGGATAAAGGCACATGAGTCTATATTGCTATTGAAGATGATGAAGAAACTAAATTAGATGAAGAAGTAAGAGAAATCAAGCATAAGGGCACAAAAGCATCAAAGTTCTCTAAGGAAAAGCCCTCCGGTGAAGAGAAAGCAAAGAAAAAGGTGAAGACTGATAGATCAGGTATGACTGTAAAAGAAGTGGAAAAATGTTTAATTAAAGATGGTAATCTCAAACCACTTTTTGAATGGTATGACACTTTTGATAGTACTGGTCAAAGAAATCTTGAAGAAGCCACAATAAAATATTTGAATATTTTTAATATGACTCAAATAGAAATAATGTCACAGTTACCTAAAGGGTTATATGAAGTCTTAGAAATGAGGAGAGTAAATGCAAGAGTTGAAGATGAACAAATGAGAGAATGCATACTTGTTGATCTATGTCTGGTAATGTCAATAGAAGAAATGAAGAAAATCCTCAATGATGCTAAAAAGGATTTTAAGAGAAAAACAAAGGTGAATAAGCTTATGATTGGGAAGACTGAGGAAGTGGCAAAAGACATTGAGAAAATTCTTAAGGGAGTTTCTAAAGAAATTCATGATGAAGATGTTCCATCTAGTTCATAAATTGAAGAAGTGAAAGAAGACACAATTGAGGACACTCAGAATCCTCTAGATATGAAAGATATTGAAATTCCCATGGAGACTGAAGCCCATAAAGATATGTTAGTTGAAGAAATAGAGATTCCCAAAGCCAAGCAAGAATCTATGATTGAAGAAAAGAAGATTGAGGCAAAGGAGGTTGCTATGGAAACAAGAGACATTGCAAAGGTAGTAAAGAAGTTTTTAGAAGAACAATAGGAGAAGTTTGACCCTAAATTTCTTGAAAGTCCTATCAACTTGGCCACTCTATCTCCTATTCAGAAGTTGAAGGTAGCATCATTTACTCAAGCCAAGGTAAGGGAGGAGATATTGAAATCTCTCATTGAGGAAAATGAGTTGCTAAGTCTTGCATTCAATATCTTGGAGAATATCATGCCCACACATGTCAAGGATTCATCTGATTCTCCCTCTAGTCAGCTGAAGAAACTTATCAACTCTGTAAGTACTCACTTTGAGTCTCTTGAAAAGTCAGCTGAGGATAAGGTCAAAAAAGAATTTGATGCAAATAGGTTCAGTGGATTGAAGTGTATGCTTGCTAATGATAAATCCTTATTAGATACCTATGAAAATAAAATTCAAGGTGCATTATCTGAGGGTGGAAATATCTACAAGTCATGCTTATCCTTTTGTAAGTTCACTAAGGTCACTGAGAAGAAAATTAAGGAATATGAGAAATAGTTAGTAGATATTTCTCAAGCCTTTGATCCTCTAACCATTTTTGTGAGTAAGCAAGAAGGTCAAGTCATATCCCTACTTGAAAAAATTAAAATTTTGAAGCACAAAAAAAACATAATTTTTAAAAGGGTATGTGAGCTCAGAGGACTAATTGGTCCTAAAATGGAGACAATGCCTAGTGCATTGAAGGAAGCATAGGATGCTATGGCTATCAGTGATCCAACAAATCTTGAGTCAGTAGAGATGTAATCCTTCCTATTTTGTGGTCATGTGACTATTTTGGAGAGTCTCAAAAAGGGTTGGCACACTAGTTTAAGCCTGTTGAAGAACAATTTTGCATACATATTCAAGTCCTTGTAAGTTAGAAAAGAATGTTTGTACATATACAATTTTGTATGATTTTTGGTATGCGGATTCCCATATTTTCCATTGATGTCAAAGGGGAAGTGTGGGATAGTGAAAAATGTCATATTCATCTCAGGGGGAGTTGTGACTATTTTTTTTGAAGTTTTGAGGATTGCAGTGTATTCATGTTGGTATTGATTTAGACACTTAGTCATTTTTCACTGTGTTTCCATCAATCCCAAAGGGGGAGATTTTTGGAAAGAGACACTGCATAAGTCATCTGGTGTTGTCATTGATGGCAACCCTATTCAGTAATCATATCTACACTTTAGTAGTTGCTTACACCAAAAGTCAGATTGAGGATATATGTTAACTATAAAAGCTAAAACAAGGCATCTAACA
>VDFB02072636.1:0-10824 GCA_007258455.2 Sequoia sempervirens
AGGGGACGCGTCCCCGTGTAACACAATTTATAAACAATATCCGTGTTCCTGCAGGTTGTCTAGTAGTTTATCATCAAAGTTGTTTTCCCCTTTGTATTTAGTTTATATTTTTCCTGTTATTTTTTGTTTCTGCTTATTAGGTTTCTTTCTAGCTACTAAAGGGAAGCATCCATGGTGTTCATTTCCTGTCCCTGGACATGGGACATTTTAGTGGCACAAGGATAGGGACTAAACATCCCTGCCTCATCTACCCAAAAAATATATAAATCAAGGATTTCTGGAGGTACCTCCCAGTATTTGGGAACACTGCAGAGGCAGACTGGCATCCCAAGGGTATATCAAACATCCTAGAGATGTCAGGACATCTCCTACAATTGCTTTTTTAATAGCATAAACTAAAAAGACACTTCAAAAATAAATATAAGATGATTGTGTGATCAACCAAGGCCCCTGACCCATGAGGATCAAGTGAACAAAACATGAAAAATAAGACAGATTGAGAACATAGAGAAAGGAATAAACAGGCTGGTCAGAAAACAGGGCACAAAGGACTAGACCGTGACTGTGCAGTGTCCATCAGTAATATGATTGATGCATTATCTGTCGGTAATGCAACTGACAGAGCCAAGACTGTGGTAGCACCCCTGACTGTGTAACTCAGAATTTAAAATGCATTGAACAGACATCATTTCAACTTGCAACATGTGCGGAAATTCTTTGAGGGCTCTGGAGAATGTTCCAGCATCAACAATTTTATAAAAGGAGGTGCAAAGCATGTGTTTGAGATAACTGGAGGATTGAAAAGAGTATTGTAAGTGAGCAATAAAGGAATTCAGTTGTTCATTGATTGTAGGGAAATAAATAAGAGTAGAAAGAAAACATTGTTGCACCCTCTGGTTGTACTATTCTTTCCAAACTAAGTTACCGGGTTCGCCCCTACAAGCCCTGGGTCCGGTTCGGGTCTGGAATTCGGGTCCGGCCCGCCCAAATTTGCCCAGGGTTTGAAAATCTCCCTGTGGGTTCGGCCAGGGTTCGGACCCTTGATTGTAGGTCTGAATAGGGTTCGAAATTTTCGAACCCGGGCAGAATTTTGCGCCCAGGCGCGCTTTTTCACACGATTTTTTATTTTTTTAATATTTTTTTGACTTTTCTTTTACTTTTAAAGAGTTTTTTATTCCTTCTAACCCTAATACTTGCCTCTAAAACATGAAATAAGTAAAGTGATACTCATTTACCAATTTGTGAACGAGAAAAAAGGATTTTTTGCCTCCATTGCTGAACTTTCTCTTTTGCTTGCACAAGCTGGAATAGACTTGAAGGCTGATCGTAGATTGTTCAAAGTTGATTGTTGTGCTATTTCTAAGCACTTGCAAGTGTCTATTCGTTGCTAAAAAGATCATAGAGCAAGATTTCTTCAAAAGAGGTAGGTTTTTTGAAGTTTTTTGATTTGTTTTTTACATTTTTTTTAACAAACGAACTTCAACTCTTTTGTTTTGCTTTTTAGTTTTAGTTTTGTTTTACTTTTCATTCCTCTAAATGTCTATAACACATGTTCAATTTTTTCATTTTTTTGAAATTAATAAAGTCTTTTAGTTTCAAATTCAATGAATCAATACCAAAATTTCAATATGTTGTGCCTTAGGTATTCACTATTCCATATTACAATGGCAACTGGTACCTCCTCAGACTCAATCCAATCTCGTTTCAAAACAAACCCAAACTCTCCCCTTTGGAAATATGTAGAAATGGTTCAGCAACTTCCAGGTGGTGGAGGATATGTTTGGATTTGTAGTCATTGCCATCTTCAATATTCGAGCTCATACAATCGAGTGAAAGGGCACTTGTGCAGGATCCCTGAACTAGGCATCAAACCATGTCCAGGTGAAGATAACAATGGCATTCCAAATGATATAGTGTTGAAATATATTGTTGAGCAAGAAAAGGCAGACCAAAAAGCAACCAGTGGTAAAACAAGCCATCCTTTGAAGAAAGGATCTCGATCCACGAAACCCCCTACACCACCTTATTATTTTCCACCTACAGAAAGCCATCCATTTATGGACATCCCTCAAGAGCAAACCATGTCCTCTTTAAATAAAAGATCTAAGGGACCGTTGGAAGCTTCATTTCAGAATGAGGCAAGAGAGATTTCTGATCAAGACATAGCAAGATGTGTCTATGCCAATGGATTGGCATTCAATGTTGTTCATTCACCATATTGGCAAAAAATGGTGAAATCTATTAATGAGGCTCCAAAGGGGTATAAGGGCCTAGGTTTTGAGAAGGTGTGTTGCACCTTATTGGAGAAAGAGGTGAAACGTGTAGCAGACTCTTTGAAGCCCATAAGGGATTCATGGATCGAAACAAGGGTGACCATACGTTTTTTGATGGATGGAAGATACAAAAATAGCCCATTGATCAATGTTGATGTCCCTAAAGGGCAATGTTTTTAGCGAGGCGATGGATTGTGAAGGACAGGTGAAGGATGGTCCATTTATTTTTAACATCCTTTGCCAAGCTATTGAAGAAGTGGGCCATCAAAATGTTGTGCAAGTTGCAACTGACAATGCCAAAAATTGTAGGGCTGTTGGGTTATTGGTTGAGAAGAAGTATCCACACATTTTTTGGACACCTTGTGCTGTCCGCTCCCTCAATCTAATGCTACAAAATTGGATCCAAATTGAGTGGATCAAGCAATTGTATCTTGGTGAAGACATTCAAATATTGAAGTCACCAACCACCATATATTTACAAGAATATTTAGACAATTCTCAAAAGTGGAACATTGAAGGTAAGTTAATTCTCCAATATTTTAAAATTTTTTGAATTTTCTTTTAATTTAAATTTTGATTTTGTAAATTTAAATTATATTTTAATTTTGATTTTGATTTTCAAACAAGTTGCGAGGACCATTTTGCCTCAACACAATTGTGTTGAGACAACTTATAAAGGTTCGTGAGGCACTATGTGCCATGGTAATCAGCCCTAATTGGGTTGTATGGAGGCAATCTAGCAATGAAAGGGCAAATAGGGTCAGGCAAAGGATCCTAGATGATAATTGGTGGGATCGTGTTGAGTACCTGGTCAGTTTCACTGAGCCTATATTGAGCATGATCCGTTACACAGACATGGATATAGACCTTGTTTGGGAGAAGTATATGATGGTATCGACTCAATGATTGAGAAGATGAAAGCCATCATCAATGCAAAAGAGGAAGATCCTGAAGAAAAGTTCTTCAAAGAGCTACAGGAAATCATGGTTGATAGATGGAACAAAATGACCACTCCCTTGCATCTTCTCGCTTTTGCATTGAGTCCCAAGTATTATAGTCCTGAGATACTTTCTGCTTCATCAAGAGTTGCTCCATATAGGGATGTTGAAGTGGCTCAAGGGTACAAGGCAGCACTACGTAGACTGTTCATTGATCATGATCGAGTGAGGGTTGAGTTCATCGCTTTTGCATGCTCTGGTAGTGCTGATCAGAATCTTGATGCTCTTCGAGACAAGTTCAAGGTGGATGCTCATAGTTGGTGGTACTTCCATGGGCAAGAATACAAGCACCTCCAACCTATTGCAATAAAAAATTTATCCCAAGTAAGTTTTATATTTTGTAATTTTAATTTTAATTTATATATTAATAATTTTGTTTAGTTAAATTTTGTAACTCTTAACTATTTAATTTGGTCTTAATAGGTTGCTAGTTCATCCTCTTCTGAGAGGAATTGGAGCACATACTCCTTCATCCACTCAATAAAACGTAATAGGCTACATTCAAAAAAGGCAGATGACTTGGTGTATGTGCATTCAAACTTGCGCCTCCTTACACACAAGCATAGTTCCTACAAAGGAGACACAAAGAGGTGGGATATTGAACCAGAGCAGCTTGACTTGGATGCTTCCACAAGTCACTTAGCTGCACTTGATATTGATGATGACTATCAGCCTAAAGCAACTACTGAGCATGAGAGTGGTAGTGTCAGTGCTAGTGTCGGTGCTAGTGGCAGTGCTTGTGCGAGTGCCACTAATGCTCTTTGTGGTTCTACACAAAATGTAGCATCTAATGTTGCTAATGATGCTGCTTTTTTTGATGACCCATATGATTCAGATTGATCAATGATCAATAATCATTAATGGCTGATTGTAAACACTTGACATTTTTATGTTTAAAGTTTGAACTTTAATTTATAATTGTATATCATGACATTTGAGTATAAAGTGGTGGTGTATTTTTGCTATGTTATTTGACTATTAATATGGTGGTGTATTCTGAACTTAATTACTGCTGCAAATATGTATATATTTCTGATTTTTATATGTTTTTGTATTACCGAACCCAACCCCAAAAAAAAATTTCCAGAACCGGCAAACCGGGTTCCCGAACCCAAACCTGAACCCAAAACCGAACCGGTAACTTAGTTTCCATAGTAATATTACAAGGTAGAAAGGCAATTATCACAAGACTGATCACAATAGATATCATGGAGGCAAGGTATGGACATATGTGGCCAAAGGGTCACCCAGGGGTGGAAGTTTTCCTAGGGGCTCTTCATGCATTTCGGCAAGACCTTGCAGAGAGTCAAAGGTCAAAGCAAGAAAGTGGACAAGGGGGGACAGGCATTGCAACCTTCTGCTGAAGAACTAGCATCTGCAGAGTCACTGTTAGCAATGAGAGGTGGTAATGAACCAAAAGGAAACAACTAGAGGACAGCAAATTGGCCTTCTTCATATCCCTTTTGCTTTACGTCAGTTGTTTATATTAACACAGTGATATATAATTGTATATTCTGCTAATGATGCTTTGATGTAACTATGGATACTCTGATACAGGTTCTTTTTGGGTTACACTCTTTTGACCTGATCCAGTTGAGGGTTTTGATGTTAACATGTAATGGGATAGATTAGAAAGGGTTCTGTTACTGTTGGGTTTTGATCTTGATCTCATGTAAAAGGTGAGACAGCAGATGATATACTGTAAAGGGGGGCTCGTTAGATCTGATACTTGGCTGAGCACATAAGCTATGTGATCTGTATTCTCTGTACATATTATACTTAATACAAAAATTATCACAAGACTCACAACCATAAAAGTTAGTTTTCCACTGACAGTGTTTCCAACTTTCCAGGATAAAAATCTGCAGAAACGTGTCAACTTTTATGATTACTTGGCAAGATTTCTTTCTGTTCATACTCTCAATCATAGTTGAAAAAATTGGACTCGGCAATAACTCAGCTGACCCAAAAAAATTTATAAGCTCAGCAATAACTTGGCACATTTCCTGAACATTAAAAAATACATAAATTTGTAAAAAGTCTTCAAAAAACTGAATTTACAGAACATTCAAATATTACTGATTCTCTTCAAATATAAATCAAAAACCCAGAAACAAGTTCAATGTGCTGAATTGTGGAGGCCAATTCCTATTTTGAGTTCATGAAACAAATCATGAGCTAGAGGTCACAACTTGCAAAGAAAACAATAGATAGGGCACACGAAAATCATGAGTTGCAAGGGTAGAGAGAAATCACAGGCATCTCAAAAAGTCACAAGGGCATGCAGATATTTTTTGCAGTCATGTTTAGGGCATTATGCCAAACACAGGCATGAATTTTTGCAGATTGCAGCCCATTTTTTATTTAGTAGGGTTTTGATTTACATTTTCAACCTTCATTTCCAAATGTAGGTCACACACAAAAGTAAGGGCAATGTCTGACAGTTGCATTTTTACTTTCAATAGTCACAAAAGGGCATTCAAATCAGTCACATTGTAAAACTTGCCACAAAAAACAACTTTTTTACCACCGACAAGTTAAAACCCTCAGCACAAGTTTTGCCAAGTTTACCGGCAATTTTAGCAATTTTTCGTGAATAAACTCGCCATTAGTTTCTACATTAATCAACCCAAAGTAATACTACAAGTTATTCAACTGCCTTATAGACTTGTGATTCTAGCAAGTACTAACTGGTTTTTCCAACTATGCTCTCAATATTCATAGCTGTTAAGCAATCTCATTTGTTTCAAGCAAGTAGCTATTAGTGTTTTAATTTGCACCTTTAGTGCAACACAAAATGGAACGAATGTGCAATAGAACTGCTCTTCAAATTAAAAGGGAAAGCTCCCTGTAAAATCAAAACTAACCTACTATGAACAATATGTACTTGTAATCTACAATGTTTTCGAGGGTGATTTAGAGTTGATGAGCACACATTTATACGGGGAGGTGAATTGGTATAATACAATCTTTTTACTTTTTCAAAACTTAACAGCCATAGCAATATCGATCACACAAGATCTAACAATTATGCAACACAAGAAGAACACAAGATTTACATGGAAACCCTTATGGGAGAAAACCACGGCAAAATATTACTTATATAGACTTCTCTTACAAACTTTGTAGGCACCAACCCACAAGAGACACCAATCCCCTCTTATATTGATACACCAATCCCCACAACTGAGCACCAACTCAGCAAGAGACACCAATCTCTTTGATATGAGAGGCGCCAACCTCCAAACGGATAAGCATTCCCCTTCTCAAGATATTCCTTCTTCAATTTATAACAATCTCTTACAATGCTTTCAAAAAGGTCTTCTTTTTGATGATATCTTCTTCACAAATTCGATGCAATTGTTTCCATACCCCTTGTCAAATCTGTCAAATCTGCCCATGCACTCTTCATAAATCTGCTGTTATACTCAAGAAGATTCTGCTCTTACAAGGTCTAATTTCTCATGATAATCTGTTGTTTGTGTTCCAAAGATATTCTTTTATTCCACCACAAAATATGATCTTGGACTGCTGTAAATATCTTCTAAATTCTCATTGCAAAACCTCACTCAACAAAGGACTCATTTTGAAACAATTTTGGGCTAGAAATTGCTTGAATTAACAAAGGAGATGATTACAATATATAGAGGATGTAGATCACTGTAGACATTTAAGTTGTCTAGCTACCTCACCTACTAACTATTGTAGCAACAATAGTATTGACCATTAATACAAGTAGAATATAATATTCTCACACCCTCCCTTAATAGTCAATCGTCAAACTAGCCTACAGAAAACAATTTGCAGGTCGTTGGTCACAGATTCTTTAGAACACTCTGCTGCTGCTGAGACCCTCCCTGGATCTACAAAATGTTGATGACCAAGAGTACCAAAAACCATCCAGAATAAAACAGAGAAGGTTGCCCCTTCTTTAGAAAGCTTTGCATCAGGAGACAAGAGTCTGCCACTAACTTTGCCACGTGAGAGGAGTCTGCAACCAACCCTCTCAGAATCTACAGAACTATTGACCAGAAGTCATCACAAAATGTCCAACCTGACGTTGGATAATAGAGCTGTCATTCCCTGAAACCAGAGACACACCGAGAACAGTGGCCACGATTTTGAGGAAAAATCGGCAAACCATCGAAACTTTTGCAGAAGAGCATGACGCCCGAGAACAGACTGCAAGAAGCTAGTTGTGCAAATGTTCGCCCCAGCAACTTGAGGTGCGACCAAAACAGACTACAACAAACCACAATTTTTGAGGAAAAAATCGCCAAACCCAAGATTACAAATCATCGTTTTTTCGGAAAAAAAGGTAAAAACCAAAAACCAGAGAGCCCTCCCGAAGAACAGAAACCCTAAAACAGGTAGCCATCGATTGTCAGCTGAAAAACAGAGGGTTTGGAACCCTAGCCGCCAGAACAGATCTGCACAGAAATCGAGTAAAATAGAAGACACGTGCACCCAGAAATGCAGCCCGTAACACACAGAAAACGCGTTCAAAAGAGAGGCAAACACATTTTGAAACTGAGAAATCGCGCACCCAGGAATGATGAAAAATCGCATCTTGAGGGATTCCGCAGATCAGAAGACACGTCGTGCGGGCAGGAAAAACGCAAAAATGACCTTCAGATTAAATCGCGTGCCAAGAGCTCTGAAAGAAATGCAGGAAGCCCACAGATTTCACAGAAGTCTCACATGAAATTTCTTCACGAATTACAGACTTTTTAAAAAAAAAAAAAAAAAGCCCAGAAACCCTAGACCAGAAAAAATTCGAATTATGACTTTTAGTAAAGTCCACGAATTTTTTAGGGTTTTTTCCTTATGGCTCTGATACCATGAAACAATTTTGGGCTAAAAATTGCTTGAATTAACAAAGAAGATGATTACAATATATAGAAGAGGTAGATCACTGTAGACATTTAAGATGTTTAGCTACCTCACCTACTAACTACTGTAGCAACAGTAGTATTGACCATTAATACAAATAGAATAGAATATTCTAACACATTTCAACCTTCTATATATATCTTCATACACAAATCTGCCTTGATTATATATATATACCTTTCTCACAAAATCTGCCTTTATCACATCTATATCTTCCTCACAAATCTGTTTTGACAATTTATTCTATTCTTTAAATCTGCATATGTATGTATGATATATCCTTTTATCATCCACACACTTCTCTCTTGACTAATAGCTCTTGCTTTCTATTCCACACAGATAATCTTCTTGTGATGAATGAGGTATCCTTTAACTCACACAATTGCTTCCACTACTCTTCTTATTTATTCTTCACATACCTTTCACACTTCTCCTATCTCATCTCTCCCCACAAAAACTTGTGTCTTTTTATATGCTTATACCTCTATGTGAAGAGATGTATAACCCTTAGAAGAGACACCACTTTTATTAACTATCTCTCATACTAATTGCTGCCCTCTAAACTTCTTTTATCATCCACAAATATCAATCGCTGCCTTCTTGCAAATGATAATCGCTGCCCTTATGTTAATTTAATCACTGATTTTTATATGATGTAATTGCTGCCTTTGTTTAATATCAATATCATTTTCTGCTTTCTTAACTATCCACTCCACTCCATAAATCACTACCCACTAAGTGGTATATTAATCGCTGCATTATTGACATAATGTAATTGCTGCATCATTAACATGAATATGATTCTGCCCTCCACCATAAAATAATTGCTGCGATATAGATCATTAATTCGCTGCCTTCCTTTTTATATGAATTGCTACTTTTCATATTTAATCACTGCTTTCTTTAATGGTTTTTCCTGCCATCGTAATCATTATTCATTCACTTCTTGGGCGATCTAAACTCTATTTATATAAGTCTTGAAACATATGCAAAAGTTGGTCGGCCAATATGGTAAACTTTAGTGATATGCCAACATGTGGCCGGCCCAAAATAAGTAAATGGTAAGTTGCAAAGGATCTATAGCATATATGAGGAATGCCTTATCAATGTTACCATATGAATATTTGAAATTTCTAGCCGTCCCCTTTGTCATCCCCTGTCATCCCCTAAAATGGTCTCAAAAAATTCATCCCAAAAATGCATCCCCTACCATCCCATCTTGGAAACTTGGTGGAACATAGTTTCCTTGTCTTTGGCTGCAGCAAAAAGGAAAAAAGGAAAAACAATTCATAATGTGAGTGCAATTCACTCCTTCCAGCACCATGCTTTGCTTGGGTGGCAGACTCTGACAATGAAGATTTTGTAGGCACTAATGCCTCTAAAACACATGCCAACAGCTAGTAGAAGAGAGGAAAATTGCTGACTTGAACACCCCAAATTACTCCATAACGTGAAAAACAAATTACTGCTATAATAAATTCCAACAATCTGCACTTTACTCATTCATTCAATAATTGTGTGCTAATTTTACATTAAAAAAATCACAATAAATGAGATCCCATATCATAATGATATTCTTGCACAATTTGAATTTTTTATAACACCTTATCATATCAACTAAAAACTTGTGGACGAATGAAAGGAGCCACACCCTCATCAATTCTTCAATGGCTTCAAATGGAGTGTTGATATTTTTGAAGTCAATTGATTCCTCCAACTAAATAAAGAATGCAGAAAACTTGACCTTGATATTGGAGGAGGTTATTTTAGTGGTCGGCATACAAAATGTTGTGCAAGTTGTCACTGGCAATGTAGCAACATACATGTCAACTAGAAGATTGCTGCAAGAGAGGCATCCACCACTCTTTTGGACCCCTTGTGCAGCCCATTGCCTTGACCTTCTTTCAAAGGATATAGGTAAAACTAATTAAGTGAGATGAATTGTAGAAGATGAAAGGAATATAACAAAATATATTTATAATCAGTGTTCCATGGGGTTTCGGGGGCGGGGACGAGAGGGGACGTGTTTCGAGTACGCAGGAGCGAGGGGTCTAAGTTTAGGGGTGGCAAGGGGATGACGGCGGGGGATGGCGGGGGAGCAGTGCGCTGAAATACATATAGTACATACCCTATTCCAAAGTGCCCATTTTATTACAGGCATGAGGATGTTGGCGAAGGCTGTGGAAACTGGCTTTACACTGTTAGTTGTAAGGCCAAATTCCACAACCTTTGCCGGTATCCTCCTGCCTGTAAATTTGTAATGAAACGATTAAAATTTAAAAATTAAAACTAATTTAAAATAAATTTAAAATGATTAATGAAATAGATATTATGGTTGTTCAACCATATCTATTTCATTAATCATTTTAAATTTGTTTTGAGTATGTATGAGACTAAAAAATGCTTTGATCGATATGTATCATGCATAGTTGGAAAACTTGACTCGGCAAAAAACTCACCAAGCCCAAAATTGACGAGTCACCAAAAACTCGGAGATAACTTGGCAAAAACTCGGCAACTTTTTCGATTTTTTTTTGCATTCTTCGCATTTTTTATGTATCTAGCGAGTCTTTTGTAAAGACTCACGAGTTTCGCCAAAAACTCGGCGAGTTAAAGTCATAAAGATTTGCAGGGTAAAAAATCTCACGAGTTTTTCAAGA